>ML777475.1:1069910-1084375 GCA_009831015.1 Picea engelmannii
TGGTCGATGAAATCTTGGTTTTATTGCGATTGATAAGGCCTATTATGTGTTGGTTCTAATTGCGACAATGGAATGATGGATAAGGCATGTTATGTGTTGTTTCTCCTGCTCTAGGCTCTAATTTCATGTTACGATGGCCTATGCTATCCATTGTTATCATTGCTATATGTTCATAGATTCCTTACTGTGACACCTGCACAATAAACATGTTAGCAACAACACATAAAAGCAATTGAAAAGAAATAAAAACAACATAAGCAAAATGCAAAAGGAAGAGATCGAATTATTCTCTTATGCTACATGCATTGAAATTTAAATGGTTATTGTTAATCCTAGCGATAAGTTAATAGTTATGTTATTTGTTGAGTTATATGGAACATGGTTGATATGTGTTATGGCATAAGTTGGAAATGGATAAATGTGATATGGGTCGCGCTATTGGAAATTAGTGGGTGATGGTTTCAATACATGGTTTAATTGAATGAGTTAATGGGAAGATGGTTTGCGTGTAATAAGGAATTAATTGACTGGGGGTGGAGGTGACGTGCATTTACTGGACATCACCCTTACACTTTCCACTGGCCGCCACCTAGTCGGGCTGTTGTTCAACTATGTTTGTTATGGTTAGGCTCCGACTTTCAAGCAAAGGAAGAATCGCTCGACCAACTCGCATTTTTAAGGTTCTCTTGGTTACAAGTATGTCTTTTTTCCATCCATGAATTTGCTCTTGTTATGAAATAGATATTGGCTCGGTATCTATGGGTTTGTGCTTTCCTTAAGTTTGACAACTGTGTAAATTGGTGATATTTTTCTGGAATGGATGGTTGGTATGGGTTTCATTGCAGTAATGTTGGGGTCACATTTTTATTGATTATTCCGGGTGTTAGAAACCATGAAGGCCCTCTGTCATCCTTGTTGGTCTTGGTCAAAGGTTTTTTATTTGGTCCATATTGGTTGGCCGTCTCCATGCTTTCTTATCACCTCACCCAGTCGTTTGTTGTTATGGGGTTTACTGGGTTTTGGAACGCCTTGTGTCACTGCGCTTTGCTTCACTTGGGTATGAGTTCCTTCATGTTACTAATGTTGTGTAGTGGGTTGTGATGGTTGTTTTCCAAAGGGCTTGCTTAAGGTGACTGTTATTTCTCAGCCCTGTCCTATCTCAACATTCTCGGGTTGATTGGGAAAACCACGAGGGTTATACCCTGCGTGTTCTAAGTGTTGTTACATAATCAAAATGGAGCCTTGCTCCTCTGTTCATAGTCTCTCCTATCACAAGAATTGTCACCCTGTCTGTGAAGACATTTGTGGTATACCATGTGCGTGCACCATTGGTCTCAAAGGTTCTCACCTGATGTTAGGAGTCGACTCCATGTCTCCCTGTGTTGGTCCACAGATCAAACCATTGGTTTCTCAAGCCTGGATTTTGATAGAGGAAACCGTTGTGGTCGTTGGGTATACTGTTGGTTGTTATGAGTTGTTGGTGTATTTTTGACAGTGTTAGATTTATGGCTCGTCTCTTTTGATTATGTTGACAGTGGTGTTGGTTTTGGTATTTAGTCACTGCATTGGTTAATATGACAATTAAATTGATAAACTCAACATGGTAATTGGTTGATTGGAGAATAGGTTTCAATGCACAATCATTGTCTCTTACATTACAATTGTTGAATTGCTAACCCAATATTAGTTTACAATTGATTAATGCACAACGATGCTTCGTGCGTGATGCTTGGGTATGTGTGGCATTCCTACAACATTTTAAGTTGAGTTAATGATTGTTGTGACTATGTGTTTTTAATTGCCAAATGGAGTGTTACAATCATGGTAATTATGGCATGGCCATCCATTTTCTATGTTATAGATATTATTTTATTGTACCATTAGAGAGGGTGACAGTTTTTTAAATATGTTTTTTTTGCATTTGGATCGATTTGTGTTATGAAATCGGGCCTAATGTTGCTGCCTTGTTGTATTGGATTGATAGCCCAACACTATGGATGTTTAGATTCAAAGTGATTGAACCTGTAAAGTCATAGAAATGCTCTTGCGTTTTTGTCGGATGTCTGTGTATTCCACAACATAGTATGTGGTGAATGGTGATGGTTGTCTGTGAGTTTAAATGGCAAGTCAAGATATTTGCATTTAAAATATTGATGGTTGTATTTGGTTGTCTGTTATGTGTATTGATGAATATCATGTTTCATAGCAGAGATAGGCACAGGATCTGTGATAGTATAATCTCATTACAATCTAATTATTAAATAAATTATAGGACGAGATCGGGCATGAATTTTGTGTCTGTATTTGATGATTGAAATAATTCGTGGGCAATGGTTGATAAGTTGGCACTAAACGAAGTGGAAGTAATTGACTGTGTATTCATTTGGGAATTGTTTTAAAACATTAAATGGACAATGAGAGGGAACATAAATCTTCTGCAGGTTGTTGTGGAATGCATACTATTTTTTTTTATGACATTGTGTTAAATATTTGATTACAAACAATGAGAAATTTAATGCATATAATTGTTTGAATTGTACACAATAGTTGTTCTTGTGGTTCACAGTGGTCATTTTGTTGGTGTTGGATCTTTTACGTTGATATAGAATGATTTTATGGATTACTTAATTAATTTTATGAACAATATTCGTTCTCCTCCCTATCATTATCTTGATTTTTGCTAATTACAACCCCCTCGCCTTCCCACATCCATTTTTCACTCCGTGTTCTTAAAATTTAATTACAATTAAGAGAATTCTATATCGAAACAGTTTGAAAGCACAGTTTCTTGGTTGGAACACATCTTTATGATTCTTTGGTTTACACATTACAGTTGATTTTTTGTTGTCCTTGAGCAGTAACCATGATTTGTTTCCCTCTCATTTTATCATTTTTTCGCTCAATACAAACCCCTCGCATATCCCAGAACCCTTGTTCACCCCCTGCCCATTGACAAGAATTAAACAATTTATATGGATTGGATTGCATGAGTCTGATATGTTGCTGAGCCAAAATATATTTCATATTTCTAAAGAGTTGTCATGTATGGTTGTTAAAAGGACTATTTTCTAATCAATCATGCATGCAAAAATGAGTTTATTCAGCCGAGGTAGCCATGGCAGAAGCAACTGAGGGAGAGGTAATTGGAACATAGGCCCGAGAAGGCTAAGAGTCTCCATACACTTTGACACTGATTCGCAAGAGTTAGGACAGTTGTTTCAAGCCAGTTTTTTCAATTGGATTGGGCAAGGAGTGGTCCAACCTAGGCCTGAAAGGCCTCCCTTCCAAGATTCACAAGCCCCTGGTATTCCCGTGCCCCCTCATGTCTCATTACAACCCGAGATTCTCGAAAATGACGGATGGAAAGAGATTGTCCACCTGGCAGTCTCCCAACATCGTGGCTGGCCCAATTTGTCCTTATCTGCTCCCCCGCCTAACAATCAAATTGTCCAAGCTGCCCCTGCCCACTCACCAGTGCAGTCCTCCCATGCTAGCAAGAGATTGAAAACTGAGGCCCACCATGCCCCTAACAAAGGAAAATCCACTGTTGCCCCTTCCTCACCCTCTAATGGATCTGATAAATCTGTGTCTTCCCAGATGCATTTGAGGGATGATTGTTTTCACGTGATCAATGAGATTAGGCCTAAGGCTCGACACAGCCAAAGGAAAATTCAGAAAAATCAAAGGGTGACAACAACAATCAAGGAAATTTTGCTTCCCAAAGTGGGAAATATGGTTTTTGAGTTTTATTTTATTTGTTGTTGATGACAGTTGACTTCAGAAGTTTTGGACAACATGTTTTCTTTGGATATATGAGTAATATATTTTTTGAAAATAATTTCAAATATCAATGAGATGAATTTTCAAATGTGAATGTGATGATGGGAGTCACAAGGAGGTGTGTTTTTCTTAATTAACTAGTTATGTTATGATTGTTAAGAGCTAAAGGGAGTCACAAGGGGTTCCACCTACTAATTATTATTTATTTAAAAAAACCCTTATTATGATTTATTACTTTTCCCCCCTTAACTAAATAGTTGGTTGAGTTTTTAATTAACTTAACTAATGAGGTAGTTCAACTACTTCAACCAAATCTAATTTGTTTAAAGGCAAAGGAAAGGGTGGAACAAGAGGAGGATAGAAGGAGAAGCATACTAAGGTTTTCTCTTTGATTTTATGTTGAGATAGTTCAATTTTCATTCATTCCTTAATTTATCACAAGCCTAATTATTTTTTATGATAGCAGGGTCTTATTGTCGACAACAAGATTCAGGGCTGAATTACATCATTCAGACACTTGTTTTTCATAGGTGTTGATCTATGTTTGATTATTATAGACAACAAGATTCAGGGCTGAATTACATCATTCAGACACTTGTTTTTCAGAGGTGTTGATCTATGTTTGATAGTCTGTGTAGACTTGTCTGTTTGTGAATTAGTTTTCATGACTGACAAAGGCTATTGTGCAGAGTCGAGTGGGCATTAATCTGTGGCAAGCTGATCCAACTTTTAGAGTTCAGTTTTTTATTTTCTGTCACATGTCCTTTTGTATGTTCCATCGGGGATGTCTACGTTTGACTTTGGTCCGAAATTTCTTCATGAAATTTTGTAAAGAGAATGACTCTTTGGTGAATAGGAATGAAATAAAGGATTGATTTATGTCTCATCTGTCTTGATTATCATTTTGGTGTCTTTGCTTCTATCTCTACATTTATTTCAGCAACTGTTATATTCTGAAAATCATATAAAAAATGAATTTTCCAGCAAGCTTTTATTTAAAAAAAGACTAGGCTAAGCACTTGTAATCAATATTTATGAGTTAGGATATTAATTTTGATGGCTACAAACATAGGGTGATATTTGCGTCTATTTTTCTTTAGCCAAGAAAAATCTGAAAATGCTTGAGTAAGACCATTTCATATATTTTCCTCAACAATGAGTTAATGAAATAAATCATCGTTGGAGTTACTTATTCCCTCTGTCCATATCTGGCATGACAGTGGTATCAAAGTTGGTTTTAAATCCATAATTCTCTCCCATGTCTCGAAATGCCTCTCAGACTTGTATCTATGTTTATTCCTTCATATATGTCTCTCCTATCACAAACAGACTACACCGTGAGCATATTTAGGTTTGTCTTTGTCTTAGGGATAGTCATTTTAATTCAGACCCTCTACATCTCTGGCTTCCGCTTATTCCTCAACCTTAGTCCCCGGTTTCCCTTTTAGCATCCCTACTTCAACTTCGACCCCGTCTCCTTTATTTTTTAACAAACTAGCATCAACCCTCCTGCATTTATGATGGCGCCTTTCTATTGTTGTTGTGGCATGGCATAACATATCTCCTACCTCTTGGAGTTCCTTCTCCACACATCTACTTCTTAGAACTCACTAGTTTCCACTCGTTGGCTTATTGATGCTTATAACCCAAACTCATTCCAATTTTTCATTGTTGAGCTTGCTCATGGTTAAGTACAATTGCTCCAGTCATGAACCCCAAATGGAGAATGCGTGCGACAACTCCACCATGTAGATGTCATTTTCATCACCCATGATAGAAAAATTATTCAAAGTATGTGACCAAGAGGATTCCAAAACCCTAAGCATCCAATATTTCTCTTCCTGCACATTTGTTATAGGACCATTGAATAAAATTCCACTGCATTGCATATTGGTGGTAAAATTTCCATGCTCACAGTATGGATTCATTGGAGAGAGGATAACATCAACTTAGTAGATTTTGCAGAAGTTGTAAAGCCATCATCTGTCTCTCTGCCCCTTCAAAGTTGTTGTTTTCGTACTACTTTACATGTTACAGTCCAACACTCACTGCAAAGATATGACTTAGATAATTTGAGAAACAAAGGGAGATTATCAAAAGAGGTTTCCATATATCGTAAACTATTGGTATCTATTAATTTTTGAGTATATATTAAAGCATTGAGTACATATTATTTTTTGTGAGAAATTGCCATGCCTACCTGGAAAATTTTGCCTCAACTTGAAGTGTTGTAGTCTCATTGTGCATCCTTTTTTGCTTTGGAACACTTGACTACTTGAGTAGCTTGAGAGCTTTGTTGGAAAATGCATTATCTTGTCTCAACAAGTGTGCCTACCTTTGGGGCTTTCCGTATTCCATATTTTGGGGCTTTAAGTAATCGTTCCTTTGGTTTTGGAAGCACTTCCTTTGATGGATAACATGAAGGTAGTAAGAGAGGATGTGGAAAGAAGAATTTCAGAGCCAAGGGGTTTAGACATAATCCCAGTGATAAATATGATCTTCAATGTGTCCATTGAGGGAATAATGGACATGAGACAAAGACATGCAAAATCCCTTGAGAAAAGATCAAAGACAAGTAAGATAATAAAAAAATAATACAAAAATAAAGCATCAAATCTAGCAAAAGGTAAAACACCTGAATTTTCTCATTATATTGTTGCCATTACAATATTGGAGTAACTGAATATTTGTTTAACATTTCATTTGCTTCTTGGAGAGATGCATGGCTGCTTGATATAGGTGAAACATGTCAGATGACCTTCCAGAGATACTTCTTTGAAGATTTTAATGACAATGTAGATGGTATAGTTTATTTTGTATATAAATCAAGTCTCAAACCTTTGGAAATTGGCACCATCATGCTTAAATTGCCTGGATTCCCATATTTTATTTTGCATGATGTGCTCTATCATCCTGAGCTACGAAGGAACTTACTATCTCTTGTGTACATTCGACAAAAAGGCCACTCTAGTAATATATTCAATGGAAAATTTGAAATAAGGAAGGCTTATGAAAACATGGTTGTTATGACAGGAGTTGAGGATGAAAGATTGTTAAATTTGAAAGGGACATTAGCTCATGAACATAATTATTCATACCTCTCTCACCACGATGGAGGTACATTTCCATCTAGTCTCTTATGACAATCTATATTTGGACACATTAATTATGACATCCTTTGTTTGTTGAAAAAGAATGGTGTTTTTGGTTTTCCCACCATTCCAAGGAAGTTGAAGTAATGTGAGGCTTGTATCCTTGAAAAACATAGCAAGAAACCATTTCATGATTCTGCTTCGAGATTACGTAGAAAACTAGATTTGATACATTTTGATTTGTGTTGCCCTATGCTTGTTCCATCTGCTAATGACAATAGATATATCATGTCTTTTATTGATGACTACACTGTGTGTTGGGTGTATTTGTTGAAATAGAAATATCAAGCATTTGAAACTTAAAAAAAAAATCATCCATAGATTGAAAATGAAGCTCAATCACATATTAGAACACTTCAAAATGATAATGGAAGAGAATATGCATCTAATGAATTTGAAAACTATCTTCACCAACATGGGATCAAACATCAAACCACTGTTCCATACAATCCTCAATGAAATGGTGTAGTTGAAAGAATGAACATGTCTCTCTTAAATATGGTTCGTTCCATGGTGTTTTTCAAAAATGTGAAATTGATATTTTGCATTGATGCAACTCTATGTGTAGTATATGTGAAAAAAAAGTGTCCATCTCATGCTCTTGGAAATAGGACTTCTTATGAAATGTGGCATGGGCACATTCCTTCAATGAGGCATCTTAGGGTCTTCAGTAACACTTGCTATGTCTTAATTCCTAATGAGAAAAGAAACAAGCTTGATGCAAGGAGTCAGAATTGCATCTTCTTGGGGTACTCAAATACCACCAAGGCATATCATCTTTACAATGAGGTAAAAAATAAGTTCATTCTTTCCGGATATGTAATTTTTATTGAATCCTCCAAGAATGAAAAAATTGTTGAGCAACATCTTGATCATCTAGATAGATTCACTCATGTAAATACACATCATGAATTTGCTGATGGGATTCCACATGTTGAAGGGGGGGTCCCTCTCTTGGATCAATCACTAGAACATCCTTTTGAAGCACCATCTCCCCCTCATGAAGAAGTTCCATCCACTTCATCAGAACATGAAGTTCGTTTGGATGATGTGATTGAGAGGATTGAAAGATTGAACCCTGATGGAATTGAAACACTGTATCAATTAATGGAGAAACTTGGACCATCTCAGAAAGGTCCACCAAAGTGGCTCATAAAGACACTTGAAAGAGTTCATCCTGACAAGGTTTGAAACATAGGAATGAGAAGTTATACAAGACAAGATGGAGGTGATGTAGATAATTCAAATTCAGGTGATGTAGATGATATGGATGTTTCATATGATTATGAATTGAATTTATCTACTAAATTTGAACCAAATTACTTTGAAGAATTTGCTTCTCATGATGAGTGGAAAGAAGACATGTAGAAGGAGTATGATGCTCTCATAAAAAAATGGACATGGAAGTTGGTAGACCCTCCATTCAGAGCCAAACCAATTGGCTACAAGTGGGTCTTCAAGAACAAGTACAAATCAGATGGCTCACTTGACAAGCACAAAGTGAGGCTCGTGGCAAAAGGATTTGCACAAAAATAAGGCATTTATTATGAGGAGACTTCCCCCCCCCCCGATAGTAAAATGGGCTACCTTTCGTTCTCTATTTGCCTTGGAAACACATAATGGATGTGAAGATTGCTTTCTTGAATGGAGACTTGAAATAAAATGTCTTCATGTTTCATCTAGAGGGTTTATTTGTGAAGGGACAAAAACATAAAGTATGCAAACTCATCAAATCCTTATATGGCCTAAATCAACCACCATGAGCCTGGTATGAAAAGCTAACTTGGTATCTTTTGAAATTGAATTTCAAGCACTTTAATCTTGATGATGCAACTCTATTTGTCAAGAAAGTTGGAAAAATTGTTGTATATCTTGTAGTGTACGTAGATGGTTTGTTGATAATAGGGAAGAATGAAAACTATATTACATCCATTAAGAAAGAATTGAATAATGGCTTTGAGATGATAGATTTGGGACATCTTCACTACTACTTGGGCATTGAAGTGACTCAAAATCCTTAGTACATATTCATCTCCCAAAAGAAGTAGATTGGAGAATTGTTGAACAAGCTTAGCATGGATGAGTGTAACCGTCTCTCTACTCCAATGTAACAAAATTTGAAGCTCATGTCAAAGGAAGGGAATGAATTTGAGGATGCAACCAAATACAAATAGGTTGTGGGAATTCTTATCTCCCTTACCACCACCAAATCAGATATTTCATTCATTGTTGGGATTCTTTCCAGGTTCACACAAAAACCTTGTGAAGGACATTGGTTTGCTGCAAAAAGAGTTCCAAAATGATTAAAGGGTACTCAATATGTTGGACTCAAGTATTCCAAGGTGGATAACTTCAACTTGATTGGATATTCGGATTCATACTTTGATGGGGATAAAAAAAATGGAGTGTCAACTTCAATCTATTTCATGAGTCTTGGATTAGCAACTGTCTTCTGGATATCACATAAACAATGAGCTCCAACAAATTCCACAACAAAGGAAAAATATGTGGTAGTTGCAGAAGCAACAAAGGAGATTGTGTGGCTCAAGAAAATACTTGAATATTTGTAGGAGAAACAAGTGAATTCTACTCCTTTTCTAGTTGACAATTATTCTACAATCAAATTGGCAAAGAATCCCAACTTCCATGATTGAAACAAGAAGATCAACACAAAGTACCATCTTATTTGATATCATGTAGAGGCCAAGACTATTCACTTGAGATATTGTTCCACAATGAGCGAATTACAAACTTCTTCACCAAAGCGCTTGAAAGAGAAAATTTTGAAAATTTCAAAATGATACTTGGACTCACAAACACCCCTTCGGATTAAGGGGGGAATGTTATATCCCTAATCCTTAGGGATTTAGGTACATTGTAAAAAAATTTGTAAATATTAAGCTAGGAGAAATATAAAGAGTCGTAGGTGAATAGGAACCTGGAAGAGTCATTCAAACCCCTTGGAAGATGAAACCAAAGGTCACTTCCTCTTGTATATATGCATGATGTGAGTTAATTAAATCAATCATATGCAGAGTTACTTATTACCTATGTCAATACCTATCCTAACAAAATTCCATGGAGTCCCTTAGGATTACTAGTTAATATTTTAGCTAGCAGTTACTATTGTTCTCCATCTAAAAATTGGGGAAGAGGCGGGAAATCTGCAAGGGGGCTAACAAGGTACCAAAATCCTCACTTGGAACGCTTAATATGTAGGAAAGTGGGGGACTATATTTATAAAAGAATAAGTCGCTAGCCTTAAAAACCATGTTTGGAACAATGTTTTGAAGGTATTTTCAATATAAAATATCTCAATGTTTATTGTTAATTGTTTCATCATGTATGTGGACATGGTAACAATATACTTTTTCTTTTCAAGCTGTGTGACAACATTTTTTTATTGGTACCATAAGGGAAAGGAATGCCTCAACATTTATTTGTGACATGTCACAATAACATCAAAATTTGCAAGGTACTATGGCATAAATCACCATCTTTAATTTTTTTCCCATAATATAGCTAGAAGATACCTAAATCTAACATTCTTATTAAAATCAAGCGATTGATACAAAAAGAGATAAATGAATCCGCTATAGGAATATGGTGAGATGAAATTCCATAATTAATTATATTTTTGAAAAGGAATTCCCTACAAGCTTCATTGGCATATAGTTGAGTTGATTGGTGTTGTGTCTACAAGGTAGATGTTCTTGTTGGATAGGTATAAGATAACATTGAAGGGATTTGTGAAGCAATTGGAAATTTTGGAGGGTTCCTCTGTCGAAGGAATTCCATTAATGAATCCTTCTTTTCCTTAGAGAATACCTAGGTTGACTCTAAATCACACACACTAGTCAACTATCAAGATCTCACAATCTGCTCAAGCACACAACAATCCCAACTTACCAGTTCTCTTTCCTCCTCAACCTGCACAACCCAAAGAAAAGACCCCCTTCTTTGCAATGCAGTCCCTCAGGTTGTTCCACTTATTTCCAAGGATCCAATGCTAATGGATAGGAAATCTCAATGTTGGAAGCTCCAGTGATTCTTAGTTGTGGATATTTCTTTCACAACTACCATTATTCACATGTAGACATACATTCCTTTCATGATGGAATAACCAGTAGATACCTAAAACCAACTAGAAATGTCTCTCTACCTCTAGCATTTTGTTCCCGTGTCAAAAATCCCATAACAAGAATGACCAAGAATGATTGAGGAACCACCATCAACTAAAAAGTATGGTTAAAATATGCATTCCTATAATGGCGCACCACATCGCTTCTCCAAGAAGTTCACATAACCACTTTTCCAAACTAATTCCAAGATGGGTTTAATAAAATATAATAAATTGGATTAGCCCCTTCTCTTGTGGAATCATAGCCCCTATAACTCTGTACTTATTTGTTTGTAGCCAGTGATGTGTTTTTATTATTAATATTCAATGCTATTACATTGCTAGGCTCTTTGGCCTTTCATCATGTACAAAAATACATTATTAATCTAGGGAATCAAAACTGGGATATTACATTACCCTCCCCCTTATTTTTGGCACTGTCCTTAGGGCATATCATAATGCATGTGTACATATGTACATAATTTTTATCAAAAATTCAAAAATAATTGCAGGTATGCCTCCCACATTTCATCTTCCATCTCCCATGTCACTTCTTTAGGGTTGTAGCATGTCCACTGGACCTTTACCTCTCCTATGGATTTATTTCGGAGCACCATGACCTTCTTGTCTAGTATACACACTGGTTGTACCCAAAAATCTCCTTATGGCTCCACCTAAATCAAAGTCCAATCAATGACATGGTTAGGATCATGCACATACTTTTTTAGCAAGATACATGAATTATATTATGCACAGTCATGGAAGCAGGAAATGCAAGGATGCATGCAACTGGTTCTATTTGATCCAATATTTCAAATGGACCACTAATATGGCTACTATCTTGGTACAGTTTCCCAACTTCAATGAGATTTTATTAGGCTTCACTTTCAAAAATACATGCTCTCCCACTTTAATTCTATGGATGTCCTACTTTTATCTTCATAACTATTTTGTCTGTCTTGTGTTTCTTTCAAATTCTGCTTAATTTTAACCATTTGTTCTTCCATCTCCTTGAGAAATTTTGGCCCAAGTACTACTCCATCTGTTGGGTGTTGAGGAAAAGGTATGGAAAACCTTACTCAAGCATTTTCAGATCTTACCGGGCTAAGGCAAGATAGTTGGGAATGTCATCCAGGGTTTATAGCCTTAAAGAAATCACTCAATCCACAAGGGATCAAGGTTGGTTTTTTATATATTGTATATGAATGTGTAAAAGAAACAAACTTGAATAAAATTTACATGAATGTTTACATAAATTACACGAGTGTGTGCATGGAGATAAAAACAAAAGAGTGAACCATATCATTAAAATACATATGTGAGACTGAAACAATAATCTAATTTCTTTATTGATTTCGTTCTTAGATACAAGACAATATTCTCTTTACAAACCCCTGTGAGGGTAGGGACCAAAGTCAGATTTAGAAGCCTCTGATGGGCACCATACAAAAAGACTCTGACAACAAAATAAAACTGCAGCTAAAGATCTGGATTAGCTTGTCACAAAATGTCGTCACTTGACTCTGCAAGATATTATTTATCAGTCATGAAATTCAATTCATAGGAAAACAAGAAAACACAGACTGCCAAAGATAAATCATACACCTTTAAAACAAGCTGTCGAAATATGTGATTTAGTTTTGAATCTTGTTGCCTTAAATAAGACCTTGTTGTCATCAAGAGGGTTAATCCTTCTAGTAAACTCAGAATGAATGAAAATTGAAAATAACTCACTAGTATAGAGCAAACCTTATGGTTGTAGTTCTCCTTCTATTCTCTTGTCCCTTGTCTCTTCATTTCATTGAGATTTTATTCCTTCTCCTTCTCAATAAGTTATGGTAGTTCAACTACCTTTCTTTAGTTAAGCTAAATTAGCTTAACTAATTAGTTGAGACAAATAATAATAGTATATATAAATAAGGGTCTAATTAAATAATAACTAAATAGGTGGGACCCTGTTGGCAGCCAACTCAATTTTTTTGATTGCTCTCAAAAAAGCTGCCTACACCCTTTGTCTGATTACAACAAATCATTGTCGCATTGTGCTACTAGACATTTGTTTCATTTTTGTGACAATTACAATTTGAGTTCGTTTGGAGTTTTCACAACTGGAAGTGTGAAAACACCTCTTTCATCGTTTGGACTATCGTCGTCTTTGATCTCGACCATCGGTTTATTACATGACTGCGAAAGATTTTTTTCAAACTTATATTCTTACCTTGATTGCGCATTTGGATCCGTTTGATTGCTAAGCCTGTAAGCATGAAGATTCATTGGTCTTATTCTGATCTTATAAAGGTTATGATGGATTTGGTCTTATATGTTTTTATTCTTATTGTTATGGGCCCTTGACTCGTTTATTATATGAGAAATTCTGGATTGCATTGTTCTAAAACTCTTGAATGTAAACATTTGAATATGCAACGAGTATATTGGTAAGTTTATAAAGTCAAATAGCAATGGTTTGAAGGCGCGTTGATGAAGTCTTTTGGGTTTTAATTTTTAAATCGATGCTTGGTATATTGTTGGGAAAATTGATATTACATTGGGCGAGTCATAGCTTTGAACTATGCATTGGCATGATTGAATTAACAGGGGTTTGAAATGATTGATTGACACGATGATCGTTGGATATGGCGTTGGATTGAACTGTACACTTGGCATTTGAATGTAACGCGTGGTGTTGGTTTGTTTCGGGTAAGTGGCACGTCAATGTGATTACACACCTATTTGTTGGCCGATACGCATGGTATAAACGATTATGGTTTTAACAACACTGTACTCAGCAATTAATACAATGCGTGGCGGTGGTAATCCCACCACCTTCGCACGCATGGAGTTATTTCCGGTCTCTTCAAGCATTCAAGTTGTTTAACCCTCTCGTTTTCACTCTGTGTATTGTTTCATTCACTTGGAACCCTACCATGTACAGAAACTATGGCTCCTGTTGTGAGGGCCGAACCCAACGGGTGCCAAGCTCTGTTGACGTTTGACGGTGCGTATAGCGACTTAGAAGAGTTTGGGTGGCTTCCATTTATTAGGAAGTTTGATGGCTATAACCTCACTGTGGCTCGGCAATTTGCTTTGTCGTTCGATGGCTGCCGAGCCAAAGTTGGAGATGTCCAGCTTGAAATCACTGAACAGTTTCTCAGCTTGGCAACTAGCCTGCCTGTCAAGGGACAGAAGTGGTCAAAAAGATATAAGGTTGACAACGTCCCATGGACATTGTTATTTCGATCTCGCACAGTCAGCTCATGCGACAGAGGTTTGCCTGCAAAAATGTTGAAACCCCGCTGGTATGATCTCTTAATGATTATCAAACAATTCGTTACTTGTGAAGGCAGGTACGGGTTTGTTTTCCTGTTTCACTTGCGTTTATTAATGGTTTTTATGGGATTCGAACTAAGTTTGCC
>ML777475.1:1097677-1108747 GCA_009831015.1 Picea engelmannii
TTCTGTTATCCATATCTTGTTTCTTCCAAATAGATAAAAGACATAACAGTTGTTAGTTCAATTTGTGAATCATAGCTTTGTCTTCTTCATAAATCGAACTGTAATATATAAGTTTGTTGCATAATAGGTTTCCCCTTTTGCAGAAATTTATAATCAAAAAATTGTTATGATATTCTTTTATGTCTTGTTTGTCCTGTGACATACTTCAAGAAGCAGCATAGCTGATCGTTTTTGAGAAGCTTAAGGATTTAACAGTGTGAGTTTCCCTCCTCCAATCATCTTAGAAGCCATCATACGCAGGACAGACTTGGAGCGTTTCCAGGTCAATTAGTATTTAGTTTACTGCTTTTATTAAGTAGTTTAATATAGTTATAATTTCAATCTGTTTAATTTCAGTTAGTTTACTTTCATATTCATAAATCATAAAATCAAAAAAGAGTTATCTTCACTGTCATGGGACAACAAGCAAATTAGTTTCACAGGTTTTATTCAAATCTGTAGATTGTATGTAATGTATATTTGTGAATAAACTGTAATTAAATTGATAATTAGGTAGTTGATTTGAGTTATTAGTATTTTGTAGATAGTATTATTAGAATAATTAGCATTTAGTATATTAGTTCATAGTCTTTGTTTTATTAGTTTCTAGTTTCCTTTATTTTAGTTTAATTTCTTTTATTAGTTAGTTAGTTGGTTTTAGTTTGTTTTATTAGTCTCTAGTTTCCTTAGTTTAGATCACTTAGCTCAGATCAATTTTTCTCTTTGGTTTCCTTAGGAGACCTTAGAGCGGCCAACGGAGCCGTTAAACTCGTCAGGGTGGTCCATTCCAAATGGCTTGGGTTATTTAGACAACCCCGGACCGGTTCCACTCTCCCAGTTGACGGATGGACTGTTTCGCCCGTCAACAGACCCCTTGTGACTCCCATTCATTTCTTTTAATAATCATCAAATATGAAATATAAAGCCCCAAACATTTGATTCAAACACTCTCCTTGTAACTCACGTTCTCATATTTATGACCAAATATTTAAATATCAACAAAATATAACATGACGATATCCAAAAAAATAGCATTATATCCATGTTGTCCAAAATACTGCCTAAATATATGCTTGTTGTCCAGAATATTGTCAAAGTAAAAAGGTTGTCTTCAACATAAAAAATAACATTAATCATCATAAAAAAAACATATTTACTGTGAGAGGCATTTGACCTCTTTTCACTTCTATCCCCTTTTGATTTTTAAGTGGCAACCTTAAGCTAATTGGAACCTTGAGGCTGAACTGCACTAATAATATGATAACAATCATCTTTAAGATGAAGGCAGGAGGATACAAATTCAGAGGACTCTTTGGATGAGTTGTAGGGAGTGGCCACTCCTTTTCCTTTATCTTTCTCAGGCCCGGGAATATCAGTTTTTAGCCTCTTATTGGCATGAGAAGACTACACGGGTGAGACAACATGATCATCTTGGGAAATTGATTTTTTGGCGGTGGAGGAGGGGGCAATGACAAAGACACAGTGGGCCAACCCTATTGATGAGCAGCAGGCTGCTGGATAATCTCTTGCCAACCATCATTGGCAGGCTCTTCTAGTTGCATAGAGACGTGGGGGGAAATACAGATACCAAATTTTTTTTGATGTGGTTGAAAGGGTAGCCTCTCAGGTCAGGGTTGGATAATCCCATGGCCAACCAAGTTAAAGAATCTAGCTTGAAATATCTAATTTAACTCATGTGGATCAACATAGAAATGTATTGAAAATTGTGGCCTTCTTTGGCCCCTCTTCCAATTTTCTCTACCTCTATTATTACCTCTGTCATTACTGCCTCTACTAAAGAAGATCGTCCTGAAACCATATTCCAACATGTCATGAAAAACTCTTAGCAATCCATGCATAAAACACTACCTAAATAAAATCAAAAGTTTGGCTCCATAATTCACACAGAAGCACATGCAATCCATCCATTAACACCTTAAAACTTCATCGATCAATTTCCATTTGAACAAGGAGTGGTAGGGCTATTGAGAAACTGAGGGGTTTATAATGTGCACAAAATGGTAGCATGGATGGGATAACAAAAAACGAATACTGTTCAAGAAAATGCAGAAGCAACAAACACTGTATTTATATCCAACCTTCAAACACCAGTCTTCGACCAGCTTTTATATCAATCCCTTTTCTTTCCATAAAGAATTTTTAATTCATAATAATAGAACATGGAGTGTTTTAATGTATTTGGGAGGATGAGGGGAATATAGTGAGCGAAAAATGGTATAATGAGAGGGAAAAATGATTATTGTTCTATTATATGCAAGGATATCCAAAAAATTCCACTGTCAATCAATAAAATAATTGTCAAAACATGTCTTTGCTTAGTAAATCAAATCCAACACACTGTTGTTTCAAAACACCAGGAAATCTCCAAGACTATCCACTGTACACTTTTTTATTTTTATTCACAAAGTTTTTTTAATAATAGATTGTCCATAGAAACATTCCAACAACTAAAAATATACCACATCAAGCGCGCGATGGAACACAACATAAGCCAACCACTCTTCAACATACAAGGCTGGTATTGTTAATTTCAATATTTGTTGTGTAACAGGATGGGTTTGAAACCCATTCAACTGGTGCTCATTTATTTAAGAATTACACAGTTTTCAAAAACGACCAAAAACCCTGTGGATAGTTAACCAACGAACCAAGATTTAGTGCAAATAACAAATTTTCCCACTGTTGGGTTCATCACTCATACATCAAGACCATAATTTGAACCCCTTAAATGCCATACATGAAATAACAGAGGTTTGGGTGAACGCAAAAGAGAAACCTTCACAAAGGGTTTGTTCCTGGAAAAAAAAACATTTAACCATCTCTTAACACAGATTTTCCATAGACCTCTCACGGCGGTCGTAAAGAAAATGTATTCATAATACACAAAAAATTGATAGACAGTTTGAAGGAGATACCAATCTTCCAAGACTGGGTAATGGCAATATGAAAACAACCATTCTTTTATCTCACAGAGAAACCCTCGAATTTTAATGACCAGAGACGAGCGAAAACCAAACAGTTGCCATAAAATTTTCCAACAGTTATAACACAGAGCAATATTCATTCTGGAGATAAAGAAATTACACAATCTGAACAAAAAAGAGTTCGAACACTATCATCAACTTAAAACGCTTGAATATTAACAAGGAAAACCTCCACTTAAAATGTCATTACACAGTTGATACCCACATCTATTAAACTTCGAAAAAACATAGTCTATAAGCAAATGCAAGAGCCAAGCTCATGACTTATTCTGAGCGGAGTTATATTTCATGAATGGAGAGGTGATATATGTCATACATGTATGTATAATGCCAGGAAAAACCACCACCATGACTGTTTCTTCCAAGGTCGAGCAAAACGGAGGCAGCGCCAACCAAGCAATCAACCAAATGAAAACCAAGCGAGGGTGGCGACCTCAAGGTAGGGTTAGAGCGACATGCAATAATTGCACGTCGTATCTTACATCAATTCCATCAACCATAGCTAAGTACGAGCGCACCAACACCTCTGGTGCATAATCCACTATAGTTATCAAACAACATTTCAATGCAAAGTCGAGTTTGCCACCTTCCATAAAGTTTTTGAGTTTTATGTGCACGCTTAACACTTAGCACAAGGCATATCATATGTCCCACACTCATTGCCAGGGAAGCATTTATGTCCTTCAAAATTAACCAATGTCCATGATAATCACAAGAATTCATAAGTGCAATATGCCATAACCAAATATAGCCCATGTTTGGAGTTTAAATCAACCAATCAAAATATATGTGCAGCAAAATAAACCAAGATTCTCATTAAAACAACATATTTTCCCTTTGAATTAAATAGCCAATAACCTATCATTTGCCCATTTTGCTTGGAAAGTGGTTCCAAATTTTTAAAACTGTAGAGTCATTTTTGCAACAATAGACATGAGCGCATAAAAAAGACGAGGCATCTCTCATCATCATCCACATACGAGGTCCCACCTATCTAGTATATTATTAATTATATACAAATAATAAGGCATTGCAACCTATTTGCAGGTAGGGATCCATGTTGCACTTTTTGGCACCAACATTGGGTTGTCCCAACTCACTAGAGTATTGCATTTCTTGCCACAAAAAGCTTCAAATGGCCTCATCTTCAATGAATTTTAATACCTATTATTGTAGGAAAACTCAACCAAACACAAATAATATTTCCACTTGGATGGTTTGTCCATCACATATGTCCTCAACATGTCTTCAATCACTTGGTTGACTCTCTCTATCTACCCATATGTTTGTGGATGACATTTCATGCTAAAATTCAGATTTGTATCAAATCCATTAAACAATCATCTCCAAAAGTTTGAGGTCAACTTTGGATCTTTGTTTGAAATAATTTCTTTAGGTACTCCTTGCAATCTGGAAATTCCGTTCATGTAAAATTTATGCAATATTAGCTGCCTTATGAATTAGTTTCACTGGAATAAAATTAGTAGCCTTTGTTAACTTATCCACCACTGCCATTTTTGAATCATGTTGTCTTGTTGTCCTGGGAAATTTAATGATAAAACAATGGTTACCACCTCCCATTTCCACGCCAGAATTGGCAATGGATGTAGCAAACCTGTTGGGTGTCTATGTTCAACTTTCACTCTTAGACATTCCATGCACCTAGCAACGTAATCAACCACATCCTTTTTCATTCCTCACCAAAAGTATTGGCTTCTTATTACTACAATTGTTTTCTGGTAACCAATATGTCTTTCATATGGAACATTGTGCATTTCTTTTAACACCAACTTCCTTAATTCCATGGAATTAGGAACATAAACTCTATTTTTATGCATCAATATTCCATATTCTCCTAAATTATGATCTTTAAATTTATATTGTACATCTGTCGACTATAATCCTTCTTTTTCATGTAGGTAATATTGGTTTGTAACAACAACCTCTAAATTTTTTTCCCTTTAAATCTAATTGATGCATACTAATGGTTGTAGCATGCATGATATTTATCCTTCTACTAAGTGCATCAACAACTTTGTTCTCTTTTTCTTTGATATGCTTGATTTCAAATTTATACTCGCTCAAAAATTCTAACCATCTTGTTTGCATCGAATTTAAAGTTGGTTGCTCAAATAAATATTTCAGACCACTATGGTCTGTCCTCAATTCGAATTTCTTCCCCATTAAATAATGCCTCCACATATTCAATGCATGTACTATGACAATAAGCTCCAAGTCATGTGTGGCATAATTCCTCTCATGTTCTTTAATCTTTCTGGACTCATAACTAATGACATGTCCCTTTTTAGTAAGGACTCCTCCAAGTCCTTCTTCGCGTGGATCTGTACATACCATAAAATTTTCATTTGGATCTACATTCTTCAAAATAGGTGCACTAGTAATTAATTCCTTCAATCATTAAAAACTTTCCTCACACAAGTTTGCTTTCCATTCAAATTTAGTTCCCTTCTTTTGTAAAGAAGTGATGGGATGAACAATCTTGGAAAATCCTTCTATAAGCCTCATGTAGTATCCAACTAATCCCATAAAGTATCTTACTCTTAAAACATTCTTTGTTGCTAGCCATCCCCTAACGGCTTCAATCTTCTCTGGATCCATTGTTATGCCTTCCTTTGAAATGATATGCCCCAAATAGTGGATCTTCTCTTGGTAAAAAGACCACTTGCTCAGCTTGGCATACAATTGATGCTTCCTTAGCACTTGTAGCACCAATCTCAAGTGTTTCTCATGTTCTTATTCTAACTTGGAATAGATAAGTATGTCATCCAAGAACACAATGACAAACTTATCTACATAGTTTATGAATATGTCATTCATTAAGTGTTAAGCCCTAAATAGTGGCACATTATCCCTTAATTCAGGCATATTACATTAGTAATGTTATTTTATTTATGTCAGCTTCGGTTCATTAGTTGTAATTGTACCTCCTAGTCTCCTATATATATGAAGGAGACATTTTCATTTGGAATCATCTTGTATTTGGAAATTTATGTGGTGTATAAGGAGGTTTCCCCATCGAAGAGGCTTATTATATGAAATTCTATATTTTTCAAGGCGTTGAGTACTTATTCTAAGTTTTTCTATGCTATCTTGATATTTCGTTCTTAACATTTGGTATCAGAGCTCAAGGTATTGGGGTTTCGCTGCTACATCTGAGACACCTTGGAATTTTTGCTATAATTTGTTTTCTACGATGTTTCAGAAGGAACCCCTTGGAGGATATTTAGTAGACAGATCAATGTACGTTGGGTTCAAATTTTAGTTCTTGAGGCCTTATAATTTTTGAGATACAGCCTGTGTAAGATAGGGTTCTGGAATCATTCTGAATTTAGTCATCACAGAATTTTCTCTATGAAATTTTTTCTGTAACATTTCAGACTCTGAAATCCGAACGATATTCACATAAATTATTAAGGTATATTGGATAAAAATTTCATCTTCTGGATCATCCTACATTTGTAGATACACCTTGTGGAATATAGGGTATATGACTAGTCTCAAGAAGGTGTTCCAGGTAAAACAATCATAAATTCTTCCTCGAGTTTCCACATTGAGTGAGACCAGTTGCATTGAATAGTGGACAGTCCGTAGTATTTCTGGTACAATTTTTAGAATTGTATATCAATTATTTTGTGTGGGGCACTCTATACAAGTGAGATCTCCTCGAAAGGCCAAAAATCAACAAGTTGTGGGGAAGTTACCATAAATTCCACTTGGCACATCCAATTTTGATCAGACCTGTGGCATTGCAGAGAAGAAATATCAGAGAACTACAAAAAATAAATTTTCATACCCAGAAGGGCCGAAATTTTGGAGATACAACAAAAGAAATATTGTCTAGCTAAACCACCTCAAAATCAAGGTTTAAAGTGATACTTGGCCAACATGCCACCAAAAAAGGGAACTTCTACACCAAATAAGCCTCCAGATAGCCCTACTTGGACTCTTGATGAAGGTGAAGAAATGTGTAGGGACATAAATGATTTACAAAAGAAGACAGTAACAAAAGATGAACTATGAGGGATGATGGATTCAATGGAAGATAAGTTGGAGGAAATAATGGATACTAAGATAGATGGTTTAAAAAGGGAGATCATGGAAGGATTGAAAAATTTTCTAATAGAGAGGACACCTAAAAGTGAAAATGTATCCCATGAAATTCATGATGAGGACACAAGAAAGATGAATCAAGAATGGAGAAACTCTAACCTTGGGTTGAAGACCAACCACTTTCCTAAGATCGATATGAGGAAGTTTGATGACAAGGACCCAATCACATGGATACTTCAAATGGAGCAATTATTTGATCTACATAATGTGCCACATACACAAAAGGTATGAATTGCTTCTTTATATTTAGAACCCAATCGATTTGTGTGGTATCAATGAATTTGTTCTCGCAAATCACTCGTCACTTGGACAATTTTCAGGGAAGAAATGATAGCACACTATGAGGATAAAATGATCAATACCTATTTTAACCAATTGATAAATCTCAAGCAAAAGGGTTCAGTTACAGAGCACATTGAGAATGTCTAAAGATTGAATATAAAGGTAACATATATTCCAAATGAGCACTTGATTAATGTATTCATAGGAACTTTAAGGGATAACATTCAACATGGGGTTCTCCTTTGGGAACCCAAATCATTGGAGAATGTATTTAGGGTGGCAAGAAATGTTAAAAGTAAAATATGGCTATGGCTACTAGAAGGACCACTCCTAACATCTATCAAGAGAATAATGTTCCTTCTTCTAAAACACCTCAACCTAAAGGTTGACACCTCAACAATTGGAGGAAAGAAAAGCAAAAGGTTTATGCTTTAATTGTGACAATAAGTACAGTAAGGGACATAAGTGTGGTGAGAAGAAATTATTCTACATAGATTGTGAAGAGGAAGAAGAACAAGAACAAGAACCATCTCAAGATGAAAACGTAGAAGCAATTTATTCTGAAGAGTTGACTCCCACGATATCATGTAATGCATTGGCTGGAATTGGCACTCCTCAAACCCTCAAGATTGAAGGATATATCAAAAAGAAAAAGGTAATATTACTAATTGATTCTGGTAGTACTCATAATTTCATTCACTATAAATTAGCCAAAGCTCTCAATTGCTTTGTATATCCAGCACCAAAGTTTCAAGTAATGATTGCAGATGGAGGAACTATCAATTTCTCAGGAAAATGAAATAAGATCAATCTTACTATGGGGGAATATGTAATTAATAGTCCAATTATTTCTATACCCATGGGTGGTGTTGATGTCGTACTAGGAATCTAATGGTTACAATCACTAGGAATCTAATGGTTACAATCATTAGGAACAATGGATTTTAATTTTCAAGAACTTTTCATGAAATTTTCATTGGAAGGAAAATAAATTGAGTTAAGAGGTATCATAGGGAAACCTAGTAAGGTGATAAGCTCTAATGGAATGACAAAATTATTGAAAAAGGGACATCAAGGTGTAATTGCACAACTATGCTCACTAGATGTTCAAACATCTAAGCCATCTATTCCCTTCTCCAAGGGATCATTGATAAGCATTCCAAAGTATTTGAAGATATTCCCAAAGGTCTTCCACCCACTCGAAATCATGATCATCATATTCACCTAATTCCTGGGAGTGTTCCTCCTAACATCATGCCATAAAGATACCCTTATGCCCAGAAGAGTGAAATTGAGTGTATGGTTGAATAAATGTTAGAGGATGGCATTATTAGACCTGGCCAAAGTTCTTACTCTACACTGGTGGTAATGGTACTCAAGAAAGATGGCTCATGGCGTATGTCTCCATATTATAAAGAGCTCAACAAGATCACTATTAAAGATAATTTCTCCATTCCCATCATTGATGAATTGTTAGATGAACTACATGGAGCAATCTATTTCACAAAGTTGGACCTCCATTCAGGGTATCATCAGATTATAATGAAGGAAGAAGATATCCCAAAAACAACATTCTGAACTCATGAAGGCCATTATGAATTTTTGGTCATTCCTTTTGGCCTTACAAATGAACCTTCCACATTCCAAGGGTTGATGAATTCCATTTTCAAGCCCTTCCTTTGAAAATTTGTGTTAGTTTTTTTTGATGCTATACTAATATATAGCAAGTCTTGGGAGGATCATGTGCGACATGTTGACAAGGTGCTAAAACTACTAAAGGAGCAACAAATATATGCCAAACTGTCCAAATTTTTCTTTGGGGTGAAGGAGGTAGAGTGTTTGGATCATATTATATCTCGTGAAGGTGTCAAGGTAGACGCTAACAAGATTAAGGCCATGATGGATTGGTCGATTCCCAAAACATTGAAGAATCTTAGAGGATTTTTGGGTTTGACAGGTTACTACCGCAAATTTGTTCGAAACTATGGGAGAATAACAACACCTTTAACGACACTAACTAAGAAGGATGCATTTTCATGGACTCCAGAGGCAACTAAATCTTTTGAACAACTTAAAGAGGTGATTTGCAAAGATCATGTCTTGATTACACCAGACTTCACAAAAACCAATATTGTGGAATGTGATGCCTCAGGAAATGGCATTGGTTCTATCCTAATGCAAGAAGGAAGGCCCCTGGCTTTTGAAAGTTGGCCACTCAAGGGAAAGGACTTACACAAAACCATTTATGAGAAGGAAATGATGGCAATACTACATGCATTGAAGAAATGGCTCCCTTACCTAATAGGTAGGCACTTCAAGGTTAAAATAGATCATGATAGTATTAAATACTTCTTGGAACAAAGACTATCTTTAGAAGAATAACAAAAATGGGTGACCAAGATATTGGGTTATGATTTTTAAATAATCTATAAAAAAGGGAAGCAAAATGTTGTGGCAGATTCACTCTCAAGAAAGGATGAAGATGTTGAGGCCTTTCTCTATGCTATCTTGATCATCCAACCCGATTGGATAATAGAAGCGAGGAATGAATGGAAGAATGACGAAAATGTGTGGACTCTCATTCAAAGGTTGCAACAGGATTCCAGTGCATCAGATACATTTACATGGAAAAATGATTCACTATGGTACAAATATCACTTATATTTATGTAAGAACTCCCAACTCAAACAAAAGGTACTATTGGAATCGCACACCTCTCTGGTAGGAGGGCACTCAGGATTTTTGAAAACCTACCATAGGGTCAAGAAGGATTTTTTTGGGGATGGCCTTAAAAATGATGTTCAAAGGTTTGTAGTAGAATGTTTGGTTTTCCAACAAAATAAGGTGGAAAAAACTAATACCCCGGGTCTTTTACAACCATTAGCCATCGCAATTTAGCGCTGGGAAGAGGTTTCCATGGATTTCATCACAGGGTTACCGAAGTCTAAAGGAAAGAGTGTCATCATGGTGATTGTTGATAGACTGACCAAGTACACACACTTTTGTGCACTCTCTCATCCCTTCAAATCCAGTACAGTTTCCACCGCATTCATGGAGACAGTTCAAAAACTACATGGAATCCCAAAGATTATTGTAAGTGACAGAGATCATATCTTCACTGGACATTTTTGGACTAATTATTTTCTTGTTTGGGTACTCAATTGGCTCATATCTCATCCTATCATCCTCAATATGATGGACAAACCAAGATAGTGAACAAATGTCTAGAAGGCTACCTTCGTTGCTTTGTCTCTGATAAAAAAACACAATGGTTCAAATGGTTACCCTTGGCAGAATGGTGGTATAAAACTTCCTTTCATACTACAACAAAAATGACACCATTTATGGCACTCTATGGATACCACCCTCCTTCCATCACTTATTCTCTAAAAGAAAAATCTAAGGTTCGAGCAGTGGAAGATCACATCGAGCATCAACAACAAGTTCTCCAAATCTTAAAGGACAACCTGAACATGGCACAGAATCACATGAAACAACAAGAAGATCAACATTGTAGTGAAAGAAGTTTTGAAGTAGGGGATTGGGTGTTTTTAAGACTACAACCATACAAACAGATGTCCCTCAAGCAAGCCAAGAAGGATAATAAATTATC
>ML777475.1:1108797-1127616 GCA_009831015.1 Picea engelmannii
ATTGGGTGTTTTTAAGACTACAACCATACAAACAGATGTCCCTCAAGCAAGCCAAGAAGGATAATAAATTATCACCAAAGTACTATGGCCCTTATAAGGTGTTGCAAAATATTGGTACTATGGCATACAAATTTGAGTTGCCTGAATCCTCACGAATACACCCAATTTTCCATGTTTCATGCTTAAAGAAGGTTATAGGTGACAAGATCCCAGTTCAAACTATATTTCCATAACTTGACGAGGAAGGAAACATCATATTGGAGCTTGAATCCATCATTAACACAAGAATTCGTCAGCTGAGGAATAGATCCATGTTGGCACAGGGGCAGACCCAGGGTTTAACGCTACAACAACGCACCAACAAAACCCTAACTATCGACCCTTTTGACAACACCTACGAAGCAGATGAAGTCTCACCCAAGGTAAGGGCAAGGGTGGTTGCAAGAATCAGGTGTCTGCAACCTTAGCTCAGACATAGATCTGTGATCGTATCGCTTTGCAAGCACTTAGCATAGATCATTCATAAATATTCCACTTAGATCTACTTTTCCGCTATAACAGAGAATCACAACATTCACTTAAGTATAGATTATTTTAGCACTTAGCAACAACAAGACAGATCAGATCTGGTAGACCAAGTGCTTAGCATATTCATACGCATCAGATTTGGCATTCATATACATCTCTAGCACTAAGCATAAGCAAGTCCATCTAATCACATCTAAGCATTTATCAATACAAAACATCTAAGAAGAAAAACAAAGCAAAACACACAGTATTTACGTGGTTCACACCCACCCTGGGGATACGTCCACCAACTCTTCTTCTTTATTAGCTTTAGTCGATCAGGTTACAGCACAGAGCTATCAAAATCCTACTCCACATAAGACAGGAGATCTGGGCGCACCTCGCCAGATCCTCCTTCCTTGAGTAGATATAGAACATAGCCTCCTTACAATCTGTGCACTCGGCACTTAGAATACTTGCACTAAGCTCTACAAGTCAATCACATAGATCAATTCTAGCACTAATCCCTTGGCTAATCTTCTCTTCTACGTACATCACCTAGGTATCTATTTATACATTACAAAAGTAGGCCTAAGTGTGGGTAAACCCACAGGCTGGCATCCCTTTCCCATTACATTGTCCCAAAACCCAAAAGGGACCCAAAAAGTGGGCCGAGATCCCGTGATCTCTGCTTCGCTTGGTGCTCCGTCTTCGACAGGTTGTTGAAGTCCCAAAAATTGTCAAATATGACCAAGTATTCCTCAAAACTTGGTCAAGGGCGAACAGGCCCCCAGCACTCACCTATGACTCGTCCCAAGTCACTCAGGTCTGCGCAATTCAGCCTCGAACGCCTCGAGCTTCTTCGACCTACTGCTTTGCTGCTGCCTCTTGCTCAGTGAACTCCTAGATGAGTGCGTCATTTACTGGTCCCTCGAGGCGCTGCTCTGTTGAGATGACGACCTGTTCTAGCTCTGTTCCTTGGGTCTCGATCTCTGAAAATATCATGCATGCCTTATCCTGCATGGGTTGGATTCGTTGATTGACCTCCATTACTTGACTTTGAAGCGTGTGAATCTGCTACTAGGCGATGCGTTTCCCGTGCGATCGCTTCATTCTCTCTAGGGGTGATAGGCCCTTTAGCTGCACCTGTAGCTTTTCGGCTTCATGCTTCGCCTCCTGGAGCTGCAACTCCAATTTATGAAATTCTGGATTCTCGGTTAGGCTCTCATATATCTGCACACTTCTGCTACTTAACTGTTTGCATTCCTTAGTGAGTTCTTTAATCCCTTCTACTATGCTCCAGGCAGTCATTTCTCGTTGGTCGCGCACTTCTTGCGGGGTTTGTGGTATGGTTTGAAGTTCTAATTCCACGACTCTTTGTTGAAGTTGTTGAATAACTTTGGTAAGTTGCATCACTTGGCGTTCTATGGGTTCTTCTGCCTTATGCTCTAAGCTGGTCACAGAGCAGAATGCTCTGTTGATTGCTTCTTCAATACCTATCTACTTCATGAGCAGCTGCTCTTTCTCTTTTTGGATCTTCACCCTATCTTCTTAAAATTTCCCTTAGATAGCATCCTTCTCTTGTTGGACAGCTCAGCGTTGCTCGATGACTTCCTCCTATGCCTTCTTTAAGGCCTGGGTGGCATGCGCTATTTCTTCCTATGCTTTTTGAAAGCGTACTTCGACTGCATCAACAATCTTGCAGAGTTGAATTGGTTCATCTTCCTCTTCTTTTGTTCCTTTCGACAGGGACGCAGTTGAGACTGCGTGGCTAGACTGGAGGGCTTGTT
Organism: Picea engelmannii; assembly: GCA_009831015.1. Classification (NCBI taxonomy): domain Eukaryota; kingdom Viridiplantae; phylum Streptophyta; class Pinopsida; order Pinales; family Pinaceae; genus Picea; species Picea engelmannii. The sequence goes on from ML777475.1 coordinate 1,111,095, forward strand.
GTACTCCTTGGAGTGCGATCTCGATTATGTTGTACATTGTCTCTTGCTTATCTTCCTGCTTTTCTGTTATCTCTTTTATGGATTCATTCATAGCTACAATGAGGAAACTGAAGTCATCTAGAGTGACGTGGTTTGTAGCTTAGTTATGGGTGCTTTTGATTTCTTTTGGGAGGAAGGTTCTGGAGGCAAACCCGCCCTCTTCTTTATTATTTCTACTTCGTCTTTTGGCCTCTGTTTGACTTCTTCTAAGTCTTCGCTATTGCCTCCTCGCTCTAGTGTAATGGATGTAGTTCTTACAGATCTATTGTCTACATCCTGGAGTTCCTCATCCTTCTTTGTATTTTTAGTTTTCTTTGTCTTACTAAGCCCAAGTGTATCCTGCAAAGCTTCTAGGTTGTCGATGTCAGACATTTCTGCAAGGTCTGTTGAAATAAGGAGGTCCACTGACCATTCCCTGGTGATCTCCTCCAGGTCATCTTTTGTTAGCTTATAATAAGACATAAGTTGTTCCTTGTGCTCATCAGTGCATGCTATAATGTATATGAAATGGCGGTCCGCGCTGAACTTCATCAGAGGTCGAAACCTGTGTAAATTATTCAGGGTCATGAGAGGCTCGTATTGGATGGCGAGCTTTAACTGGGTGTAGTAAGTATGGAAGACGGCATTGGATTGCCACCGCTTGCTCATATCGTTCGAGTACCATAATGCATTGAACTTCGCATCCAGTGGTTCAAAGGGGTCGATGTCTGGGAAGGTTGCACCTTCCGGTAGATCCCATGCAACGAAAGCTATAAGTATCAAGAGCCAGCTAAAATGGAATTCATGCTCCTGATCCTGGGCTTCTATGCAGTCATTATCTAGTTGATTCACCAAGTACTTCACCCAGTTCATATGTAGTTCCTCTGCACACTTCCCTACAAGGTCTACTACAAATCCAGATACTTGCGTGGGTTGATTCTTGCGTACCAACTTCCCTGCGATCAGTTGACATGCGAGGCACACTGTGCCACTTTCAATAGAAGCTACCTTGTAGCCTCGCGTGCCTTTCTCAACATCACCATAGGCTTCTTTGATATTCTGTACAAGAGCGCGATCCGCGGTCTTTCTAGGATAGTAATCATGGGGATCAAGGCCTCGCATGCTAAGCCCGGTGATCTGATTGATCAGTGCTAGATCAACTGTTATTCGATGGTTTAACCATAGGTATCCTCCATGGTAGCTCACCAACAGCAGCTTCACATAAGCATTCACCTCCTGGTGTCTACCGAAGTGCGGTATCTTCATAACGTTCAGCAGGGTGGACTGCGTGAGGTTCATAGTGCACTGCTGAGGGACGATTTTTGAGTTCTTGCCTTTCATCTTCGTTAGATATTTATAAGGAGCAAGCATGTTGTAATCCTTTCAGTCACCTAGGTTGTAGTCACTGAACTTTAGGGCTGCTATCTTGTCCTGGTCTATGCGGACTGCACGTACCCCTTTCAGCAAGTACTCAGTGATGAGAGTGTACTCAAAGTCCCTAGGCACATTGTCTCTATTGATCACACCGCTCATAGGTGGTATGTAAGCAGGTAGGATGGATGGAACCAACTTCACATTGGCCATATCGTCTTTATGTTTGGTTCTTATTTCTGCATCGGCTCAGGATGTTCCCGCTCGAGCAGTCGATGGGGAGGCTTGCACTCCTTTTGTCGATGATGCCTGTAAACCTGTAGACAGTCCTCTCTCTGACATGACTCTTTTGGTTCTGAGGCTAGTGAGTACCTCTCTTACAAATTCTTCAGATGCACTAAATTTGTCAGACATATACGCTCAGGATCAATATCTCGGGTTCTCAAAGTAAGGTAGGTACTGTAAAGAGTAAGAGTAGAGTAATCACTGGTCACAATGCATGTAGTCTGCAGGCTCAAATTCTTAATCAGCAAAAGTGTCTTCTGTGCATGGCGCGATGAAATAAGTAAGTAGTTCTGTAACAACTCATTTGTAATGGATATGGGGCTTCATTAACTCTTGTTATGTCCGTTATGGCACAGTCTAATGGTCTGGTGATGAGCCATCAATGCTCTTCGATCCATTTGGAGTGGCAGTCAAATGGATATATCAACTTCCAACGGCTATATTACTTCGCCATGGAGAACTGCCCTATGTCATTGTTCTGATATCTCGGCGAAGCTCAAATTTTGCATTTTTTCCTTCTGCGAGGCTCCCTCTAGAACCTTCTGTATTTTTTCGATCTAATCTTTCTTCTTACTTAGCTTTCTAGCCTTCTTCCCGGTGAGATTCATCTCGGTGATCCTTTTTCCATTCTGATTCTTATCCTCATCAGATATAGTCACTTCGCGCTCTCGATATTGTTTCTTCGGTTTCAAGGGTAATACTTCTTCAACATCTGGAACATGAATCTCAGTCCCTTGTGGTTCTTCTAGTGTTCTTACAACTTCGACATCTGAGTTCCTGGTGTCAAATAGCTCTGATTTGTTATCCTGTTCTTTCATCAAGTAGGCGATCTTTCTAGTCATGAAATCCATTAGGTCTTTCTTCTTCTTTTCTAGGGTTTCCTTTTCTTCTTTTCTTCCGATCTGGTCTTTCTCAATCCAAGTCTTGCCTAACAAAGCTGGAAATGGGGCGTTGTTAACAATAAACTTGATAACTTCAAATTCTTCTTCTACCGAAGTTCCATTGATGCTTAGAGATATCTGGGTAATCCTTCCACATGGGGTTACCAATTTTCCTTTAAACAAACTTATTCCTCCCAATGAAGGAATCATAGCAGGCCTTCCTAGGGTTTCCCAAGTTCTTTATGTCATAATATTCGCATGTGTTTCCTCATCTAGAACACAATCTATGCCGAAGTCTCATATTCTTACTTCGATTTGCTCTTTGTTTTTGAATATTTCTAATAAACTAACATCTTTATGCCCATTCAGAGTTTCTTTCATCTGTATTAATATTTCTTCTGATTCTTTCTGGGGTTTTTCTATTTTTGGATCTGCCTTAGGGTTTTATTTATGCATTTTCATTCTTTCAAGCTTAGCAATCATTCTAGGGCAATGCAATACTTCATGGTCCAAAGCTTTGCAACATAGACAACTAGGTTTTCCACCAAGGCATTCCTTATCTAGATGTCCCGGTCGTCTGCAACTGTAACATAGGGTTAATCCTCTCTTCCTTTTAAATGATCCCCATCCTTTTCTATACTGCACACTGGGATAATGGTAGCTAGCCTACAAAAAATTCTTTCTCGGATACTGCATCCATTTGTTAGTCCAAACATTCTTTCTATGCATAGGTATAACATATCTATCACTGTACTTATCAGATCTATTCATATCAAGCTTTCTTTCATCTATTAATGCCCTAGTTTTCAAGCTAGGACAAAATCTATCAAACATACCTAGATTCATGCTTTAGAAACAAAATTTTTCACTTATCTTATTTCTACAGAGCACAAAGCTTTCTGATCTAAAAACTTTTAACTATTCTTACCTTTATCAGAACACTGAGCTTGCAGATATTACCTCTTTTCTTTAGAGACTTCCACTTTTACCTTTCTTAGAGCACAAAGCGTTCATATATCACTTATTTTTATTCAGATCTATCCTTCCTTCTTTAGCATAGATATTTTCAGATCAAGTGGATTAATGCGCACTAGGATACAGGTCCCCGCACAGAGCTTTTACAGTTTCAGGACAAATCTTTTCACAAAGCTTCCTTTTCCTTAGTTCCCAGCAATCACAGTTTCAGGTCCCGACAACGGAACCATTTGTTGGCACAGGGGTAGACCCAGGGTTCAACACTACAACAATGCACCAACAAAATCCTAACTATCGACCCTTTCGGCAACACCTGCGAAGCAGATGAAGTCTCACCTGAGGTAGAGGCAAGGGTGGTTGCAAGACTCAGGTGTCTGCAACCTTAGCTGGGACACAGATCTGTGATCGTATCGCTTTGCAAGCACTTAGCATAGATCATTCATCAATATTCCACTTAGATCTACTTCGTCTCTATAACAGAGCATCACAACATTCACTTAGGTCTAGATTACTATAGCACTTAGCAACAACAAGACGGATCAGATCTGGTAGACCAAGCGCTTAGCATATTCATACTCATCAGATTTGGCATTCATATACATCTCTAGCACTAAGCATAAGAAAGTCTATCTAATCACATCTAATCACTTAGAAATACAAAACATCTAAGAAGAAACACAAAGCACAACACACAGTATTTACATGGTTCACCCCCACCCTAGGGCTACATCCACCAACTCTTCTTCTTTATTATCTTTATTCGATCAGGTTACAGCACAGAGCTATCAAAATCCTACTCTGCATAGGACAGGAGATCTGCGAACACCTTGCCAGATCCTCCTTCCTTGAGTAGATCTAGCACAGAGCCTCCTTACAATCTATGCACTCAACACTTGCAATACTTGCACTCATCTCTGCAAGTCAATCACATAGATCAATTCTAGCACTAAGCCCTTGGCTAATCTTCCCTTCTACTTACATCGCCTAGGTATCTATTTATACATTACAAAATTGGGCCTAAGCATGGGTAAACCCACGGGCTGACATCCCTTTCCCATTACATTGTCCCAAAACCCAAAAGGGACCCAAAAAGTGGGTTGAGATCCCGTGATCTTTGCTTCGCTTGGTGCTCCATCTTTCACAGGCTTTCGAAGTCCCAAAAACGGTCAAATATGACCAAGTATTCCTCAAAACTTGGTAAAGGGCCAACAATCCATTTCGAGTATCTCATTAAGTGGAGGAAACTATTTGCTGAAGATTCAACTTGGGAAGAAGATTCTTTTATATAGAAGCAACCATAATTACTCAAGCATTGTAGACAACACTTATCTCAAGGGGAGGGGCATGTTAAGCCCTAAATAGTGGCACATTATCCCTTAATTAGGGCATATTACATTAGTAATGTTATTTTATTTATGTCGGATTGGGTCCATTAGTTGTAATTGTACCTCCCAGTCTCCTATATATACCAAGGAGACATTTTCAGTTGGAATCATCTTGTATTTGGAAATTTATGTGGTGTATAAGGAGGTTTCCCCCTCGAAGAGGCTTATTATATGAAATTCTATCTTTTTCAAGGCATTGAGTACTTATTCTGAGTTTTTTCTATGCTATCTTGATATTTGGTTCTTAACATTAAGCACATAAAGACAGTTGGTGCATTTGTCAATCAATCCAAATAACACAACTACAAATTCATAATGCCCATACCTGGTTATAAAAGTTGTCTTAATAATGTCTTCTTCCTTGATTATCACCTAGTGATATCCCGATCTCAATTCTATCTTTGAAAATATATGTCCTCCTCTTACTAATCAAAGAGGTGATCAATTCTGGGTATAGGGTTTTTATTCTTCACAATGGCTTTATTCAACTATCTAAATTCAATACATAACATCAATGTTCCATCCTTCGTTTTCACAAAGAGTATTGATCATACCGAAGGTGAGACACTTGGGCATGTGTACCCTTTATTCAACAACTCTTCTAAATGTGCTTGTGATTCTTTCAATTATGGTGTGCTCATTCTGTAAGGACTCTTTGATATTGGGTTAGTTTCAAGCATTAAATCAATAGAGAAATCTATATCCCTCTTTGGTGCCAGTCCTCAAATTTCTTTGAATACATATTCAAACTCCTGCAACACTGGAAAATACTCAAGACTTAACCCTTTGGTGTTGTCTGTCTCTTTCACATGAGCTACATAGCATTGACATCCTTTTCTGAAACACCTCTTCAGTTATAAGGCTGAAATATTCCTTATACAAATGGATCTTCGAATGCCTTGCATAGTGTTATGCCTTCCTTCTTCATCAAGACATGAAAGTTTCTTGTTATGGTAATATAGGATAGCATGATGCTTATCCAACCAGTGCACTCCAATCAGGATATTATAAGATCCCAATGGTATGATATTCAGATCAAGATTTGTATTCACTCCATTCAAATCTATTAGACAACCTCTGATAACCTTATTGATCCTTCTTTTGGTCCTAGTGACTAGCTGAACCAACCATGATCTTCCAAATTACTTTTCATCAAATGAAATCTATCCACAATTTTAGGATCAATGAAACTATGGATTTCTCCTAAATCAAATAAAATAACAACAGGTTGATTTGTAACCTTACCTTCCACCTCAATCATATGGGATTGATGCTTTGCTTGTCGATCTTATAGGGTTGCATAGATCCTTGCAATATTTTTTCCCATGTCTTCCACTATGGTATCCTTATAAATGTTGTGCAATGTTCTCATTTTGTCTTCTTTGTGAGGGAAATCTTTGTACATGTGATCTTCTTTACATCCCCAACATTTGATTGGTAGCCTTCCCCTTTTTCCTAAGGTGTAACACCATGTTTCCCCCAAATTTCTAATTAATCCTAATATAGGAGTTACCATGCTAAAGCATGATGAAAATGTGAATGTATGATGTGAATGGACCTTATGAAGAGGGTCGATGAATGTAAATAACATTATGAAATTATATTGCAGAACTGCGGAGAGGGGATGTGCAGAAAAAGAGACCACGATGGCAGTGGAGGGCACCTGGAAAGGTGGCGTTAACTTCCACCGAGAATTAATATCGTATTTGGACTGCACTGGCCCGGAGAACCAAAAGCGGCTCGCTGGCCCTGAATTAAATGTCTCGCAGGCTAGTAGGTAGATGGTTTAATGAGGGATGGGAGGTGAACCACCCATCCGTACAGTCATCAGGCCTGACCAGCGCGAGGGTAATCGCGCCACACACAACCTCGCAAGAGGATAAGGCGTGGGGTAGAAGTGATTGGGGGGCAGATGTGAGGGGAGAACTCTGGCAATATGCAGAGTGAGTGATAGCAAAGAGGAAGGATTGCAACCTTCACTCCTGGTCACTGGAAAACAGAGACACAGTCTCACAGCATCGTGGTCTCAGCTTGGGGGTGGCTAGTGGTAAATCCGTTGGGAGTCACTAAGCCTACGGTTGGGTGGAAACGAGCACCCCTCTCAGTAGTTGCTTGACCCTGGTGTTATCTCTGATAAGTGTTTTGCCTCTGGCATCTTGATACACATATATGTGCTTATTCTGATAATTATGCTCATAAGTTGTGAAACTATGAATGATTTCATTATAAGAATGATTGTAGGGTGTTTTGATCAGTACTAGTAGTTGTATATTTATATGGAAAGACTACGTATGATTTATGTATTCATGAATTCGTTATTTGTGTGCATACCGATCAAAATCAGACTTCACGTCTGGTTCTCGGGAGGACGACATCCTTACATACCTCAGGTAGTACCCTGAGTAAATATCCCCATAGAAATACCTTCCTTGAAAAGCCCATCAAGAACCGGGAAAGAGAATGTAAAGGTGTAAGGCCTTAGTAACCCTGCACGAAGAGGAATGACCCTCTTGAAAAACCTGAGATGGCAGCCTAAGGATGAAGTAACGAATCGACGGATGAGATTTTATCGGGAAATCTGTGGTCGCTCATGACCGTTAGATTTGGTAAGAGGAAGCGGGAAAGTTAAGAGCCTTAACTTTGATAGATGGTAAACGACGGACGAGATCCCATCGGGAAATCTGCGGTCACCCACGACCGTTAGATTGGTAGGAGAAGGTAGGGTGTTAAACACCTTACCACTTGGTTTCTTTGTGTCTTCGTGGGCAGCGAAGAGTTCGGAATCATAGATCTCCAAGGTCCATGAGAGTATCTGGACCGTTGATTTTTCCACGTCCAGGGAGTCGTGGAAGAATTCACATATAGGAGCCAATCTGAGCCATCAGATATCGGCTAGAAAACCCGACAGCCATTGGATCTGTTAGGAGTTACCCGAGGGTTAATACCCCAGTGTATAGGGGCGAAAGCCCCGGGATAGATCTGAACCATCTGATTTAAGGAGGCCACGTGTCATGAGATCTCCCATTTCGAGGAATCGAGAATTGCGAGATCGGGAATCCTGATGACGAGAGTTCAGGAATTTCCATGGTGGAAACCCCGGAGCAGTCGTGGACCGTCCGATTTAAGGAGGCGACGTGTCGAGATATTACCTGTTTCGGGAAATCGGGGATCGGGGATTCGAGAGTTTCGTTGACAAAAGCTCAGGCTCTTGTCTTGATAAATCCCGACCCATAATGTTGAGACGTTAGCATGTGGCTAAGTCCCGGTGAACGGACGAGATTCCTTCGGGGAATCTCAGGGTCTGTAACAACCGTCCGATGCGAGGAAGAGATGTCGGCTTTAAGCTGGGGTGTGCATATGCAATTAGATAAGTGTCGAGCAGATCTGGATGGCCAGAGTCCACCCGCCTGGATCTACAGCTGAGGATGCATTCCGGAGCCCCCTTGCCATTCTGCCTTTAATGGGGGGGGGGTCCGGAATTGGATGCGCAACTCTCAAATGATCGAGATTAATTCATCATGATCAACGATGCTCAAGTGGATTCCGGACCCCCCTTGCCATTCTACCTTTAATTGGGGGGGGGTTCGGAATAGTGTGGCGTGTGAAGTGGGGCCCCCTCCTGTCCTGTCGACTACCGTGTCGCACCTCCCCCTCTGCCACCTGTATTCCACTTAACTGTGCGACGGGGCCTTTCCTATTGGCCAGTCGCTAGCCCTGTCAGGGTTCGGTGGTTGCAGAGTCGAACGGTTTAACATTACTGTAGCACCGAGACGCGAAATACAAAAGACACTGTGTCTATTTGGACTGTGATTGTGACCCGCGATCACATGGGAGCGGAGAGAGAGAGAAAGGGCCAGCTTACGCTGGGCCTCCATGGATATTTAGGGCTTCTAATTCGGCAGAAGACCGGAAAAATCCGATTTAGGTAGTGGGTATGTGACATAAGGAGTATGCCCTTTTTGATTCACCATGAGATAGTTTATTTCACTAATATGTATTAGGATTGTTTCTATTGAAAGGAGGTTTGAATCCCTTCTTCCTTTGATATGATTTCTCCTTATTCTTATCCTTCCAAGACTTCTAAAAAGTATGGCTGTCTTTTCCTTGCTCATATAGGTACTTGGATTTTCTAATGGTCTCTGCTAGAGTCTCAGATTCATCAAATTAAATTTTGTCTTTATAAAAATAAGGCAGTCCACTTAAGAACCTCTGAATTTTCACCCTTTCCTCTTTGATAAAGCCCATATACCTTAGTAGTTCCAAGAAATTATTTTCATATTCTTCCATGATCATTTTCCCCAACTTGAGTTCAAAGAACTCCTGCATCTTCTTGTCATAGTAGTTCTCTGAAAGGTATTGTTGTTGAAAATATTTCTCGAAGTTCCTCCAATAAATTATTTTTTCATCAATGTGCTTAACTTGCTTCAACTAGTCCCACCACATAGAGGTTTTTCCTTGCAAATGACATATGACAATCCTAACTTCTAGGTTAGTTGAGTAGATATGCAACTGAAAATATTTTATGATTCCAAGTAATCAAGTTTCCATATCATCTCCCCTTCTATTTTCACCATCAAAGGTTGGTGGCTTAAGCTTCCAAATCTCTCCTTGCAAGTTGTCGAGTTCATATCTTCTTCTTTGATGTCTAACAAGGAGCACTTATAAGTTTCTCCTTGACTCCACAGGTGCATATAAATTCCTGGATGAATTAGTAGGTGAGTAGTTTTATATTTGAGATATACTATAACCTCTTGAGTGCCTAGATCCTCTAGAGTTATCCCTCCTTGCATGAGTTCTTCCTTCTTCCTCGTGTATTGAACTTGATCCATTCTTCATTTGTCTTTGTAGTTGATTTAGACTTTGTAATAAATGAGTGTTTATTTGATTTTGTACCTCCTGGGATATTTTTATTTTCTCCTTATCAACTATATAACTTTGCACTTCTACTCTTAAACTCCACATAGTCTCTACTAGCTCTATTGGCTCCACCATACTTTTATGTCCATTAGATTATGTCTCCACATTACCCAAATCGATGTTTAGGCCTTTAACTTCTCTCTCGTGAATATTGGATCTTTGTGCATCCTCCATGTTTCTGATCTATATTTTTTAGCTTGAATTTATCTACTTATACCCCTAATTCTTCAAAATGTGCAAGCAACCATGGTTGTTAGAAATTATGCATGCTATAAAAATTTTGTCAATTAAATCTACAAGTCCTTTTTCTTCCCAAGTTATGAAGAACCATATAATATCTCTCAAGATTATATTATTATAAGATTATTCTCATCTAGTTCATCTTTCCAATGACTATACTTATGCCTCAATCTGATCTCTGAGATGAAAGTTATGGCTTTCTAGAAAAACCATTTTCACCCAATTTGTGCACTTTTTCCACTAGTGCAATTTGACTAGGAGGCCAAATTTTGTCACATGCAGAAACAAATATGTTAGGAAACAAGAATAGTTTTGTATTGAGAATTGATAACATTGGTTATTTTGAACACACAACAACTTTCATATTATCAATCTATTTCTTCAGTCAAATTCTACAACAATATAGAATTGACAACTTTGTCCCTTTTACACTTTTCTCTAGACTTGGAATTTTTAGCCAAATTGGCTATCTCCCCATCTGAGTAAAACTAGATAATATTTACTAAAGAAAATTTGTCTTTCTTGATGAGAAGATAAAATGCCAAGTAAATAAAATTTTCCATATTTGTGATATGGGGTCCCTTTTCCTCCTTTAAAAATCCCCAAATTCCCCAGAAAGTGGTTTGGAATAGTGGATTTTGGCAAGTTTCAACATCCTCATTCAAAATCCCTTGGAATCTAGCCAAATGCTCCATTGGGTATTTTATTTTAAGATTCCCTCTCCTGTTGTAAAAATGTCATCAACAATATGGGCTCTATCATAGAGTACCACCCCATTCTTCAAAAATCACTAATTTGCAAATTCTGGGAAATTGGTATATAATTGACTAGCGGCCCTCACTGGCACTTTTGTATCCCTCTTCACCATAGAAATACCTAGAAAATTTCATCTTAATCTAGGCTATTATTCTCCTATTATGGCCAAAATAAAAATTTGGCTCCAGACTTGGTTATTTTTTTTAAACATAGGGCATCATTTGCCTATGTGGTAATCTGCTAATGTGGTTATTGATGTGGCACCTCAGGTCCACATGGAACCCTAAGGCGATTCCATGTCATGCTTATAGCCACCTTGGTCCTACCCCATCATCCTCTAGGTCATCCCCTTCTTCCTCTTCTTTATTTCCCTTTTCATTTATTTTTCTCTTTTAGGCCCCACCTATACTCGACTGCCACATGGCACCGTCTCATTAACCCATGTTACTAGAGAGGTCTATCGCACACCTTTTTCTCTAGCATGCATCTTCCCCATCACTATTCCAGATATGCGATGATGATCTTTAACGAGCCATCAAGATGCACTCGGGTTAAACAATATAGACTTACCATGTGCTTGATTGGACGTTAGAGACGACATAGAGATCAATGGTCATAATCCTTCATGGGAGTTTGAGTCTCACAATATTTAACTCATTCCCAAAGTCCCACAACCACTTACTGCCTTGCTTCCACGTGTTATACCATTATTGGTTGCGGGGGTTTGTTTTATTTTTTCAAAACTATTTTTCGAAAGTCTTGTAAACCACTTATGTGGCGTGGCCACCCACATCACCTGCAGGCCTACCACATCCGCGCCACAGACCCTTTAGCTTTCCACCATGGCATGTCCATGTCATCGATGACATCACCCTCCATGTCATCACTGGCATCACTATACGAGAAATCCCAAATTTTCCAAAGTGCTCAAAAATTTGTATTTTCAAGAAAATGTTCCCAGTCACTGAGGTACCTTCCGGCTCGGCCTTAGTGAAAACTACTCTGTCAATTGACCCATTTATCCCAAGTGTTGCAACCCGATGCTTTGATACCAAATTGTGAAGTACCCCCGTGCCTGGGTACCTCAATAATCCACATTTTTGGACAAAATTCAAGCTTCTAATACCAATTTAATTAAAACAAGAAACATGCCCATGCATATCTATAGACCATGCATGTAAGCAAGAAAATGTGTATATGTGTAAATGCAAAAGCTCATTAACATACACAACATTAAAAAGATAGATATTTTAACCCAATATAAACACGACATAAATATAAAATACAGAGAGCACTTATCTTCAAGAAACAATTCACTAACTGGCTATAGACGTCAGACGTTCCACCCAACCATAGACATTGTTGTTCAACATAATTACCATCTTAACAAGAACTATGGCCTCAAAATGAGAACTCTGGCCCCAAAAGCCCATATGTTTTTTTAAAAACAATAAAATCAAACTCGGAATTAAAAAGTGGCACTACCAATAGCACCTTTTTTTTGTGGTTAAAATTATGACGTGTTTGAAATTGTGACCTTGATAAAAACCTTAAAACCTTAAAATTGACCTTCGAATCAAAAAGTGATGCTAACAGTAGCATGGATTATTTTTTTGACATTAAAATTAGGACTTAATTGAAATCGTCACCATGACAGCTGGTACCATCGTAGAGAAAAAAACTCAAAACTAGCTCTTAAATTGCTACTTGAAAATTTATATATTAATTAATTTTTTTTCTGTTTATTTGCTAGTTTGTTTGTGACCTGCGGGACTAGCCTGTGGCTGAGAAACCACGACTCAGGGGCATCTAAGCCGTCAAAATCACCCAGGGATCGCACCCCGCCTGAACCACACCAACCCTTAACATGGCTGGATTTTTTGTCCCCGCAGGTTTTGAACCAGTGACTTTAACATAACGGAGTTCCTTAACAACACAGTCCATCACCGACTATCCTACACCTCGGAGACATTAATTTTTATTGTTTAAATTTGCATTAAAAAATAAATAAATTGAAAACAAAAAACTCCACAAACAAATCTTATTTAAAAAATATAGTCATTTAAAAAAAAATTAAAACCCAATTTAAAAAAAAAAAATAATAATAATAATAATTAAATAAATAAATTTTTTTTCTTAAAACCTAAAAAACCACAAAATTTTATAAAATATAAAAAAAAAATACCCAAAATAAAATAAAATAAAATAATCAAAAAACAATAAAAAAAACAAAATATATTAAAAATATATATATATGAAAACAAAATAAAATACAAATTAAACAATAAAACAAAATAAAATACAAATTAAACAATAAAACAAAACCCCAATTTAAAAAAAAAAACGCACAAAATACATTATATTTTTAAAAGCAATTGAAAAAACTCAAATATTTTTTAAAAAACAATTTAAAAATAGAAAGAAACAAAATATATTTAAAAAACAATAAAAAATATAAAACAAATTAAAAAAAAAAAAAAATTAAAAAATAAACAACATTAAAAACCAAATGTTTAAAAAGACAAATTTTAAACCCAACTAGGGGAAGGCGATTCTCAAATCATTCATCCTCCCCTCCCCTCTCCTCTCCCTTTGGCGACCACTCCCCTCCAACGCACCGTCGACGACCACCTCACCAGTGGTGGGTTAGGAGGGGAGCGATCAACGAAGGGGGAGGGGAGCGAAGGTGTGGGGAGGGGCATGTGGGTGGCATAGGTAGGGGTGAGGCGGAGGGGAATGGATGATTTCAAGAATTTCCCTCCCCTAATTGGGTTTGAAATTTGGTTTTTTAATCTGGTTTAGTTTTTTATTTGCTTTTTTTTATTGTTTTTGAAATTTTTTTTTTTTAAGTTTTTTAACAGTTCTTAAAAAAAAATGTTTTATTTTTTAATTGCTTTTAAAATTTTAGTGTTTTTTAAATTTATTTTTATTTTTATTTTTTAATTTGTATTTTTTTGGTTTTAATATAGTTTAATTTTTTTTTTCTAGTTTTATTTTTTTACCTCTTTTTTATTTTTATTTTTTTAAATTAGGTTCTGGATTTTTTTTAACATATGTTATTTTTTTCATTTTTTAAAAATTGGCTTGTTTGCATAGTTTTATATTTCAATTTATTTATTTTTTAATACAAAATTAAAAAATATTAATATATAAATTTTGAAGTAGAGATTTAAGAGCTAAATTTGAATTTTTTTCTCTACAATGGTATTAATTGTCAAGGCCGCAGTTTCAATTAAGTTTTAATTTTAATGCCAAAATAAGAACATGTGCTACATGTAGCATCACTTTTCGATTTGAGGGTCAATTTCAAGGTTTTTGTCTAGGCTATGATTTCAAACAAGTCAGAATTTTAACCACCCCCCAAAAAAGGGTGATATCGTTAGTGTCACTTTTTGATTTGGGGGTAAAAATAGCCACTAAATGTGACATCTGAAAAACGAGAACTCATGAGAATTCTCATTAAGTTGGTAACTTTGGTGTTCTATCTCTCTCAACAACAAGTCACCTTTGAGATGAGGCTATGAATCCACAAGGATGGGTGCCTAGGCCGACTCTAAATTTCACACACCAGTCATCTATCAATCTCTCAAAGTTTTCTCAAGCACACAACAATTCAACTTACTAAATCTCTTTCCCCCTCAGCCTACACAACCCAAAGAAAGGAACCCCCTTCTTGGCAATGAAGTCACTTAGGTTGTTCCCCTTCTTGGCAATGAAGTCACTTAGGTTGTTCCACTTCTTTCCATGGATCAATTGCTATTGGCTAGGAAATATCAATGTTGTAAGCTCCAGGGATTCTTAATTGTGGATAGTTCTTTCACAACTATCATCATTATCATGCACACAAACATTATTGTCATGATGGGATAACCAGTAGATACCTGCAACCAACTAACAATCGCTCTACCTCTAGCATTTCGTTCCCATGCAAAAAATCCCAGAACAAGAATGACTAAGAATGATTGAGGAACCCCCAACAACTAAAAAGTATGGTTAAAGTATGCATGCCCATAATGCACCACATGGCTTCCCCAAGAAGCTCATGTAACCACTTTTCTCAACTAATTCCAAGATGGGTTTAATAAAATATAATAAATTGGCTTAGCCCCTTTATCCCCCTATCTTGTGGAATCATAGCCCCCTATAACTCTATCATTATCCATCTACAACCAAGGATGTGTTTTTATTATTAAAATTCAATGATATTTTATTGCTAGGCTATCTGACCTTTCATCATGTTCAAACATACATTATTAATCTGGGAAATCAAAATTGGGTATCACATCGTCAACCCACCTCAACCCTGTCCCTTGTTTTACACAAGAGAGTGAAAATCCCCTTTGGTATTATGTAATTTATATTTCCCATTGATATGAAGTAGGAAATTTAATCGTGAGAAAACCTTATACCTTTTGTTTCTTCATCGAAACCAATTTGTAGATAAATGCATTAAATAAAAATAATTATTGTATGAAATATTAGTTTTTGGATTGATTGTGTTGAGTATTTAATACTCAATTTATTTACTATGACCCATTTCCCATAAGCATCATTCATTAATTATCAATTTCTCATGATTACATATTCTACTTAATAGTTGTTGCATCAAGTGATGCTCACAAGGGTGAAGAAGTAGGATTGAAACTAGTAAAATGAATTGCATAGTATCGTTCATCACATTTAGGAGTTGTACCACTAGGTGCAAGTTCCAAAGGTGATGATTGATGCTATATGATTAATTTCAATCCAATTTCTTCACTAGTGTGAGCATTCCTTGTTGCAGTGAGTGCTAAGTGGATTGTTCACACTCATGAGAGATTAGTCATTGATAAATGATGCTCATGAGAGACAGATCATAATGAATGACTTGAGTATTAGGTACTCTACACAATTAATTTCCCAAAATCATAATGTTGGGTTGTGTTAGCCCCACATTCTTAGGAATAATTTTCCTTTTATTTGTATACACGATATCAACAATGTACGAACTAGATAATAAGATTCTTAAACCTTGATAAAACTTGAAGAACATTATCATAGAGCTACAAATATTGACTCATTGTACATTTATGGTGTTCAAAGAGTCTAAATTGGCTAAGGGAATAATTGTAAATTGATGTAAAAGTATCTACTAAAAATTACAGATGCAAAAAGCTCAATGGGTTAGCTCAACCAATTGTTGTCAATGTTGTTGGGCAGTTATCTAATTCCATACTAGTAGGTGCCTAGATCAAATCTCTTAGATTAGATACACTAATTTATAGTAACGATTTTATTAAGAATTTCATACATAAATGTGGGGAAGTGTGCCTTGAAATTCCATCAAAATTTCCTTTGAAAAAAATTATAGATATAAAAAATATACTCCACTTTTTATTAATAAATTTTGCTTTTAAATACATAACTAGATTACTATGGATATCAATGCATCCCAAATGGATTCAATAACAAAAGCAAATTATCATTTAGTCATTTATGCATCCATCTTAGCCATCAAACATTTTTCAACAAGATTGAGAAGAGATTATCATTGAGTGATCATGATTTGGATCCTTCTTGCATGGCCCTCCATCCCTTCCATGACATGTATTATATCACACTAAAATGAAAGAATGCATACACATTGATGGTTCAATTGATTCATAGATAAAGACAAAAACATAACAACAAAACAAAATGTATGTCCGTTGTGAT
>ML777475.1:1136571-1167628 GCA_009831015.1 Picea engelmannii
TAAGAGGACTTCTTAGAAGGTTCTACTTCTAGAAGATTCCTCCTCTAGAATGTTCTTAGGTGATGGTAGCACTATATAAAGGGGTTCAAGCAATGTAATGAGAGATGAAGAGAAGTATTGTATTTGGAGCTGAAGCTCATTAGTAGGATGCCCCCTCGAAGAGGCAAGTGAACAGGAGAGAATCCCTTCCATAATAGGATCCATTGTATGGTGTTGCCCTACCCTAAGGGTTTGATAGTAATAAAGAAGATTTTGCATATTGTTCTTGTATATCATTTGTGGTTCTTTTGTATTCAGTATTGTAGATCTATTCAGGTTCTTAACAAACCACCTGAGGTGGTATGCACAATGTCCTTTCTATGTTGTCCCTAATAGTTTCCTTGTAAATATAGAATCTGACATTACTATCCATCTGACGTGCCTTATGTGTAGTACACCAAAGGTTCTAATAGTGTGTGGCTAAACAAGGCTTCTCCTTGACTCCCAAAAATTGATTTTCATCTGGCTCCCTCCAATCTAATAGCACAATTAGGATCAATAACCATGTATAATGGAACTCAATTCCCTTATCATGTACTTCCTCACAGTCAATCAAAAATTGGTTCAATAAGAATGTTGCCCAGTTCATCTAGATGCCCTCAATGCATCATTTTGTGACTGTTATCATTGTTGTTGGCACTTGATCTTTTCTACATTTCCTCAACAACTTACAGGATAAGGCTTGCATCACAAACCTTGTTGTCAGGTCACATATGCTTGCGACACCCAAATCACATTGTCCACAGAATGTATGGAATTTGTCTTTCATGTTCTCAACGAGAGATTTCTCATCCTTCTTATAAAAAAATAACAAATATGGGTCCTCCTTGCGACAGAAGACCTATAATGCGCACTATTAAGTCAATATCAATGGACACTAGCATGTCAAGCCACATGTATCCCCCGTGCACACAACTTAACAAAATTTTTACACATGCATTGATCTCTTGACTCCGTCCAAAGTGCGGTATATCAAACAGGTTTAGGAGACTTGCTTTCAATAATCATGTAGCCCATACATATGCTTCTATGACTATCATATGAGTCTCGGCACTGATGAAATTCCTTAGGAACTTGTTGGGTAATAGCTCTGGAAACGTCTTCTCATCGATGATGGCATGGTCTGCATACTTTAGAGCTGGGATCATACCCAACATATCCCCCTCCATAATGACTCCCTCTGGAATCGATGGCTCTACTAATGGGTACTTTACATCCTTCTGTAAATGGAACTGTTTCCCTGATGGATTTCTCGGTGGGATATAATCCTTGGGGAATATATCTGTTGAGGACAATGTCTCTTATGTTTCTTCTACTACCGAAGGCATTGATGGTTGACTCTGTGGTTTCTTCGATATTGATGTTGATGTTTGTGTTGCCTTATGTGCCATCTTCCTCTGCGACATTGGTCTCAACTTCCAACTGGTTATGGATCTCAGTTTTGAGCTTCAGATATGTAACTTTGGCTCTCTGTGTGAATTTTGAATGACACTAAACTTTCATCGGTATCCCTTTGCTCTCTTTTATAATGCATTGCCAGTTGTAGCTTCCCTTCGCGCCCAAATTCTTCGTCTAATCCACTAGTGGTTGGAATTAATTACCTTCTTTAATGCTCCATTACTTTGTATCTTCGGTGAATTCTCCGTTCATTTATGCAATCAGTCAATATCTTCTGCATTTAATGTTACACGACACCACTACTTCGTCGGCATGGTAACTCTTTATTGCACATCCCATCATGGATTGCCTTAAATGCTCATAGTTGTCATCTGTGCAATCTCATCTCTCTTCCTTCTGCATGATCTCTTCTCTCCGCACAATCTTTCTTCCTTCGTATGTGCATTCTTATGCCTTCTTCTTTCTCTCCCGTGACATTTTCCTACTTTTCCTCTTTATCTTCTAACCTTACTTCTTATCTTGCTCAACTTTTGACTTCTTTTCTGACCCAATATTATGCGTTTTTCTATTTTACTTGTTTTTTCTTTCTTTTTCTACCTTTTCTTGCTATAATACACTATGATATAAGTTAGTCTACGCAACTCCCCTAGTGCGCAAAAGGACGGTCATCCTTGTACAATTTCAGTCAACTCCCAATCACTAGTCCTTCCATGACTTTTCCATCCAACAACACCTACGTCAGTCACATATCTGATCACGTATGGCCCTAGCCAGTGCATCTTGAACTTTCCTAGGTGTTGTAATGACTTACGGTCATAGAGTAGTACTAGATCTCCTATCTGTAACTTCTTATGTTTGATGTGTCTATCATGCCATGCCTTTTCACGTGTTTTCTATACTCATTGATGCAACCCTGCAATAAATTGATCTTCCTCTAACACCAATAACTGTGATAGATTTTATTCTATTACTCTAGACTCTATAAGGTCTGTGATCGCAACAATGAGAAGACTCGGTACAAGAAACTCCATGGGCATGACTGCTTCTTGACCATATGTTAATCTAAAGGGTGTCTATCATGTCAACTTCTTTCATGTAGTTCTATAATCCCAAAGCACTGCAAGGATCCTTAAATCCCAATCATCTTGTCCTACATTGTACACCTTGGTCAATGCATTCTCTAGTATCTTATTGAAGGCTTCCACAATTCCACTAGCTTGTGAGTGATATGGAATGATCTTCTGATGTTTAATCTGGAACTCTTTTGTCAGTGTTACAATTGTCTTTTTCAAAAAGTGAGTCTCGTGGTCGCTCATAAGTACTTTATGATATCCAAACCTCAAATAGGAATCGTGAAGTTATCTTTGTGTTGTAATGTCTTACTAGTTCTTCCTCTTCCCATCTTGTCAAGTAGTCTGCCACGGTAATTATGTACCTGGCTCTTGTTCTCCTCACTGGTGGATTAATGGGTTCGACAAAATACACTACCCATTTGTCAAACGTATGCAAGGTAACTAGTGGATTCAAGGACATCTCATCCCTTCATGACGGTCTTCCTATTCTCTGGAAAACATCACAGCTCTGACAATATTCCTTCGTGTTCTTATGGAGGGTGGGCCACCATAGCCCTGCATGTAATATCTTTTGTGTTGTAGCCTTTCCTACACAATGAACTCCTGCAATTCCATCATGTGCCTCTGTGAGGATCATCGGTCTCTCATGTTCTAGCACGCATCGTTAGAGTATTCCATCTACGCCCAACTTGTATATATTTCCTGGGATCAACTGATAATTTGTTGCTTTAACCACTAGTTGTTTCTTCTGTGCTACTATCATATCGGATTGGGCTACTCATGTGCTCAATTATTGGACCATTTATGCAGAATGTCCGTCTACCATTTGAACTGAGAATAAATTTGCATCTGGTAAACTATCATCTAGGTTCCCTACATATTCTCCTGTCAGTATCCACAACAAATGGTCTAGTCTTGTTTTCAGTTTCCCTAGCTTCACAATAAATTCAAAATCATACTCCTGGAACAATAATAACCATCTGAAAATTATCCCCCCCAACACTAGCTTGTTCACTAGATATCTTAGTGCAAAGTGGTCTATATACATCTTGAAGTGGGACCCCAACAAGTAGTTTCTGAACTTTTGTAAGGCATAAACCATTTCTGAGCCTTCTCTTTCGGTCATCGTGTAATTCTTCTCAACATTCAACAACTTTCTGTTGGTGAAAGCAATTGGATGATCTAACTCCCCTTCTCCTTATTGGGCTAACACTATGATGAGTGCAATCAATAATGCATCCACATGAATGTGAAACTCTTTCTACCAATCCGGGAATACCAGAATGGGTGTGGTTACTAAATTCAGTTTTAATACGTCCAGATCCTTCTGACAGTCTTCATTCCATTGAAACTTAGCTTCTTTCTTCAATAATTTATCCATTGGGGTTGTAATATGTGCATAACTTTTAATAAATTTCCTGTATATCTAGTATGACCCAAAGTTGTTCTCAACTATATCATTGATTCAGGTGGTTTCCAATTAACAATCATTGTTATCTTTGCAGGATCAACTAGAAAACCCTGCTTGGATACCACATGACCTAACAATATTCCAAACGATGCGTTGAAAATACATTTCTTAAAATTTAATGAAATCTGATATTGTCTACATCTATGAAGCCTCAACCTTAGAGTTTCTATGTGATCTTTCAGTAGGATAAAGATAGTCCAATCATCTAGGTACACTTCAAGGAACTTATGAATAAACTCCTTAAAGGTTGCGACAACTACACTAGAAAACACAGCAGGTGCATTATTTAACCCAAACGACATCATTGTGTACTGTTAGCTTCTCCATTTTGTCGCAAATTTCATCTTATGTCTATGTTCTGGCGCAATCTTTATCTGATGGTATCCTGAAAATCCATCGGTGAATGAGTAGGCCTCCTTCCCTCCTACGTTTTCCAATACTTCATCTATAAAGGGGGTCAAAAACGGGTCATGCAAACATGCATCATTCAACTTCCTTAGGTCTATACAAATTCTAATACACCTTGTTTTCTTATCTTGAACCACCATTGGCCTTATCCATTCAGATTGTGTGGCGAGTTCAATTATACCATCTTTTATCATAATGTCAAGCTCTACTTTCACTTTTTCCTTGTACTTTGGATTCAATCTGTAAGGTCTTTGTCTTACTGGCTTGGCATCTGGTTTTAACAAGATCCTCATCTCACCCAATTCTGCAGCTATTCCCTTCATCTTTGAAAAGGTTATTGGAAAGATATCATGATATTCGCACAATAGGTCGGCAATATTTTCCACAGTCTCATCATTCCAATAATCACCAATGTTTGCAAACTTCAATTTCTCCTTCGTGCCAACGTTCACTTTGTGCACTCTTAAGGGCTTCACATAATATGCGTCGGATTCAAGTGATGGACCTACTACATCGCGCTCCCCTTCAGTCTCTAGTACCTATATATTTCTTGGGTCTTCTTTTTCTTTCTCTTCCTCGGTAACATTATAACATTCTAATAATTAATGGACTATCGCAGACTTTCTATGCGCACTACATGTAGGTACTATTTCTACTTGACCTTCCATAATTTTTTTTACCTCTAATGACTTGTAAATTTGCATCTACTAAAGGTGACTCGGCTTCAAGTATAAATGTTACCTTAAAATTCTGGGTGAATCCTTCCTAGTTCGTCATTCCTCTGTGCACTTCTAGTTCTAAATACCAGTTCCTGGGAATTGTCTCCAGCGTATGTATGAACTTGTGCATCCATTTCTGCTTTGACACTTGCCTCCAAGCTATAATACATCACACCACATGATCCTTCGGATCGCTCATCCCTATATACTTGTGCCTAATGTCCTCTATTCCAAACCTGATCTCCATCAGCCGTTTACAATGTTTCCAATCCTCTATCCCTTCTCTGTGGGTTTCCCGCCATCTCGTTGGAGTTACTCTCAGTGCAACATCTAATGCTAACAACCTTTGTTGTTCGAGTATCTACAACTCAAATTCATTGACAAAAGAACTTAACTCAGTTAATCCCTCAAACTTTGGTGTATCGCGTACCTTTGGTATGATCCAGCACAAAGAGTGATTAATGGGAGCAAACCTTCCGGTCGACACTTCATGCAATTGGTGTTGCTAATGTTCAAGTCCTTCCTCCAAGTCTGATGTGCAAGAGCTTATGCTTCTCCAACTAAGCACACCATCTACAGTTGGGTTGACGTAATCATCCATGCACGTTGTCATGTTATAAAAGTTATCAATTTCCTTTATCGTGGGCTCCGCATATCTCCTTTCCTCCATAGGGTCTAATGGTGCAATGATATTTAATCCCCCTCCTTCAAAAGTCATCTCTATTTTCTTCAAGTTAATAATCACATTATTTTCGAAGGCCCAATCCAGTCCAAGCAATGTTGGATACGGCTGACTGTTATCCACAATCTCAATGACCTCAAAGTCAGCTACAATGTGCACTCCATCTATGTTCACAAGTACTCCTACCAGTATCCTGATCGATACTATCTTATGTTGGTTAGCCAAACTCAACTGAACAGTTGACCAAACTAGCTTTGGTTTCCCCATCATCTCCCAAGTCTATCTTGGAAGAACATTTACATATGATCCTAAGTCTAAGATGACATTATCCATGTCATATTCTCCTATATACACAGTTAATTTGAACTCTCTATTTGCCCTCTTCTTGTGCAAGACTTGGTTTACTACTTTCTGCGTCGTAGGTATTTCTATGTCTTGTGTACATTGATCAATCATTTTGTGCAGTGCATTCAATGTTGTTTCATCCTGCATCAACTCTAAATATCTCTTTAAAAAGTCTTTCAAAGTATTTTCCTTTTCGACTGGCCTTTCTGGAATAGTGTGATCATAAACTAACGACATATTGTACATCGGTGGTGTCTTTGAAGTTGATGTTATCTAGTCTGGTCCTAGTATCTCCTTCATTGCTTTCTGACAAGTTTCTTTTTCTTTCTATGGATTGAATGTTAGCATGGTATCAACTACTTTCCTTATCCATTGTTCAACTCCCTTTCCCCTCTCCATCACATCTATTTTGGTTCTCATTACACCGCACGTAATAGATGTTACCTTCAGTTGATCGTCACGTTCCTCAACGTCTATCATCTGCAGGTTCTAGTTCTTATTATGATTTTGGTTTTGATTCCCTTTCGCTTTCCATTTCACTATCAGTTGAGGAGATTCTTCTGTCGCACGGTCCAATGCTCTGCAATATGTGCACATCGTGCAAGTATTCGGGAAATCTCTCGCTAAATGTCTCGGTTGATTGAAGTTATAACAAATTATCGGTCTGCTACCTCTCCGACCAAATCCTCCACGTCCTCGACCTCTACTGAATCCTCCATGCCCACCCTGATTAAAGCGTGTTGTACTGTGGAAATCCTCCTTCCGCTGCGACATTTTCTTCTTGAATTATGTATGCGTCCAAAGTGTGCTCTCTCATTAAGTCAAATGTGCGACAATCTTTTTCATCGTGTCCTATGGATTTGCAAAAAATATAGAATAAATTTCTTGGTGTACTCTGATACTTTTGCAGTAAGGGAAAAATAGTTGGATGATGTACCCATGTCTTACATATCTTTTAATACCCTACTCCTCCTTCCAATGGGTTTGGTGCTCCCATGGCCATATACTACACGAATGTTGGACATTCTTCCTTCTGATGGCCTTATGTCTTACATGTTATACACCAAACATGTTCATGTTTTTCCTTTTCCTTCATTATCTATGATAATTGAATTCTCAGTGCAACTAACTGTGATTGTACTTGTGCCATACCTACACCATCTCTTACAAGAGATGCTTCCAATTTCATCATGATTTCCAACACTTTTGGCTGCAATGTGACCTTATGCTATTTTAACGAACAATGAATGTGCGGTAATAGACCTACAATAAACCATTCTCGATGTTGCTTGTCAAGGATCTAAAAGGTTAATATACCCATTACATATTTAAATATTTAGTTTTAATCCCACATTGTTTCATTATGCACTTGCTTAATCTCTTTCAGCTCTGTAATATATTGCGATTCAGATTTTGGTTTTTGAAATTCCTTCAACAACGCTTGTCCAATTTCTTCCAAAGTTCTTGACTGTCCTACCAGTGTAGTTGTCTGAAACTTCATATACCATAGCAGTGTATGACCTCTGGATGTCGTGGCCAACTGTGTGATCTTCATCGCCTCATCCTGGACATTCTTCAAAGTCCATATCGTGTCGCATACAAACAAGTGATGCTTAGGGTCCTATGGACATGTTCCATGAAACTCGGGAATTCTCAATGTATGATCTATCCCTTCCATTGTACTAAGTGTTGTACTCACCCTTGGTGATGCTGAATGAATCTGGTTTGTTGTGCTACTTCCACTATTTTGAATATTGCCCTGACTTCCTCCACCCACTACAATTTCTCTTGAACAAGTCTTGGTTCCTGCTTCAATTCTCAGTGATGCACATCATGTTGTGGGTTCAACGTAGATTCTGATCTGAGATGGACTTCCTTATTTTGCCAGATAGTACTGAGGATCCCTTTCTTTCCTTTTTCTTTCTTTGTATGGTTTGATCTAAAGTACTGCGCAAGGGTCATTTTCCTCGAATTCTTGGTGCTTCTTTTCTTTCCCAGCCACAGTCTCCTTCTCATTATATCTAAAACTTTTCCCACGATGCAATACTCCAATCTCGTTGTCTGAGTCAGTGCCTTCCTCTCTTAGCATCCTCAGTCCATTCGATTCATCCTTTCCACTCTCAGATCATCCTCTGGTCATCCCCCCAGTCCCCTTATGTGCGTGAAGGCACCTAGCTATTAGAATATATCTTCATAACATTCTTGTCGCACAACAATATTTTTATCCAAGTAGACAATGCGCTCAAATATATTTTGTGTGGACCCTCGAAAAAGTCCCTCTCTGCGACACTATAAGATTGGGTACAATCTACTACAAACTTTGTAATATAACCCCCAGTATATTATTCAACCAGAAATCAACCGCATGAGAAACCTTATTATTTACCGTATTTACTTGTCTGATCAATTCAAGAGTCCAGTTTCTCGGAGCTTCATCTCTATATCTCCCAACTTTCTCCACTATCCTTTCTAATCATTCAGTCAAAATTATCGGGAATTCACCAAAGAATATTTCATGAAGATCTGTGAATACATACCTTTGCAACCACTGTTCATCACTAAGCCGAGGGTTTCTATTATGTTCTCTGGAAAAGTCTCACTGCTTCCTCTCTATCCATTCTTCAATTTCTTCCTTATTCATCCTCCAAAAAATTCCCTTCAATTACAATTCTTGGTCCCTTAGACACCGGCCCTTTCGGCATCACCTGCAGAACAAGTGAAGTCTCACCCGAGGCACCTAGAGGGGTTGCAGGAACTAAGGTTCTACAGTTATGAGGGGAAGTGAGGCATTCTTCATGTTCTTACTACACATGTGCGCAGTTCCCATTATTTAATAATTACTTAGCATTCAACATATTTTATGTGTAACATTCTCCCACTCAACATTCATTCAATTACTAGATACTTCAATGAGTGACATTATTCCACGTGAATAATACATTCAACATGTATCATTATTCCACCATAACATTAAACATCATAAATTGCAAAGACAACACATCACAACACACATATTTAATGTGGTTCACCCAACTTGGGCTACGTCCACTACGGCTGGCTTCTTTTATTATTCATTGACAAATCCCTTACAATTGTGCTATGCGCTACAAAATATGCAACAATAACATTACCTAACCTACCTAGCCATTCTACTGCAGTGTGAGCTTCACTCCTCAATCATACTTCATACTTATTCCTTCACTCCACTCAACTTACCCAAAAAGCATTAAGAACTTCTCATATGTCAAACATACACTAAAACTTCACTCTCTTTCTAACCAAAAACCCATTACATATTTATACATCAAAAATAGGGCTAATCTCATTATAAAGTGGAAAAAATGTTCCCAAAATCCTAACGATCTATAATCATTTTCCACCTTTTACGCGTTGATTTGTCGCACATCCTTATGTCACGTGCTTTGACTCCTTAAATTCTGCTCTCGTTGTGTGCTATGGTCCCTCTTCTAACTACATTTTATTCTTTTGATTTATTTAAGCTTGGATCCCAAAACTTAACCAAAATGCCTATCCAATAGGTGTGACACTATAAGATTGGGTACAATCTAGTGCAAACTCTGTAATATAACCCCCCCAATATATTATTCAACTAGAAATCAATTGTGCGAGAAACCTTATTACTTACTGTATTTAGTTGTCTAATCAATTCAAGAGTCCAGTTTCTTGGAGCTTCAGATCTATATCTCCCAACATTCTCCACTAGCCTTTCTAACCATTCAGTCAAAATTATTGGGAATTCACCAAAGAATATTTCATGAAGATCCGTGAATACATACCTTTGCAACCACTATTTGTCGCTAAGCCGAGGGTTTCTATTATGTTCTCTGACAAAGTCTCGTTGCTTCCTCTCTAGCCATTCTTCGATTTCTTCCTTATTCGGCCTCCAAAACATTCCCATCAATTACAGTTCCTGATCCCGACAACGGAACCATTTGTTGGCGCACAATGGGAATACCAGCGGTTAATCATCTATATACCAACAAAACCCTTAGACACCATCCCTTTCAACATCACCTGTAGAGCGAGTGAAGTCTCACCCGAGGCATCTAGAGGGGCTGCAGGAACCAGGGTTCTGCAATGATGAGGGGAAGTGAGGCATTCTTCATGTTCTTACTACCATTTACTCATGTGCACAGTTCCCAATATTTAACAATTACTTAACAGTCAACATTTTCTATGCGTGACATTCTCCCACTCAACATTCATTCAATTACTAGATACTTCAATGCGTGACATTATACCATCATATATGAATAATACATTCAACATATATCATTATTGCACCATAACATTAAACTTCATAAATTGCAAAGACAACACATCAAAACACACATATTTAACGTGGTTCACCCAACTTGGGCTATGTCCACAACAGTTGGATTCTTTTATTAGTCATTGATAGTTCCCTTACAACTGTGCATTGCACTACAAAATATGCAATAGTAACATTACCCAAACCTACCTAGTCGTTCTGCTACAATGCAAGCTTCACTCCTCAATCATACCTCATATTTTTTCCTTTGCTCCACTCAACTTACCCAACAACCATTAAGAACTTCTCATATGTCGAACATACACTAAAACTTTGCTCTCTTTCTACCCAAAAATCCATTACATATTTATACATCAAAAATAGGGCTAAGCTCGTTAAAAAGTGGACAAAATGTCCCCAAAATCCTAACAGTCTATAATTGTTTTCCACCTTTTGCACGTTGCTTCGTCACGCATCCTTCTGTCACGCACTTTGACTTCTTAAAGTCCACTCTCGTCGCGCGCTCTGGTCCCTCTTATAACTTCCTTTTATTCTTTTGACTTCTTCTGATGCGGATCCCAAAATGTCTATCCAACACACACTTCCAAATGGCTACCCGTTCCAACAACATGTTCCTCAAAATTTTGTAAGAGAGGCTCGGCTCCCACATTACTTAGATGAAGCATCCATGTTCTCACCTTGAAGTTCATTAAGTCGTGTTGGCAATTAG
Source organism: Picea engelmannii (assembly GCA_009831015.1). Lineage (NCBI taxonomy): Eukaryota > Viridiplantae > Streptophyta > Pinopsida > Pinales > Pinaceae > Picea > Picea engelmannii. The sequence continues at coordinate 1,147,710 of ML777475.1, forward strand.
ATTTTATTCATTTGTAATAATTTTTTGATCATGTATTCATTATGTATTCATTATGAAAAAATTGATCAACAAATTTATTTACTATTTTTCTTATAATGATTTCCTTAATTATTAAACCACTTTGCTTATATATATATATATATATATATATATATATATATACTTGATTGGGAGAATGTAGTTAAAACAGACGTTACAAAACCTTACTTCAATCGACATAGGATAACTAAGAACTCACGAGATACTCATCACAAGAACCGAATTGTTCACCTATCTATTCTCTATGATCTATATTTATTAAGCACTATAAAAATATCCACATAAAATTCAAGAGCTTAAACAAAAGAAATAAACCTTACTTCAATCAACATAGGATAACTAAGAACTCACGAGATACTCACCAAAAGAACCGAATGGTTCACCTCTCTATTCTTTATGATCTATGTTTATTAAGCACTATAAAAATATCCACATAAAATTCAAGAGCAAAGAAATATACTCTTGTGAAACAAATCTATTATGATACATGTTTATTAAGCACTATATAAATATAAATATTCACATAAGGTTCAAGCTAAACAAAAGAAATATATGTTTAAATTGTATATATTTTTAATTGATAATCATATATTATTAAATTATATATTTTTAATTGAGATTATCAAGTAAAAATTTATGATTTCATTGTGAAATTCTTAGGAAATATAAATCTTCATTAATGTTAATTTTAATATTAAGAAGCCTCGGATGGGGTGATAGTGGGAACCACGTGTCCAGAGGAACAGCCAGGAGAAAGTAAAAATTTGTAACCCAAACGAGTAGTATAGATACCAAAACTTAACCACCACCACCACCAACACCCCTCTTGAGCCTCAATAGAAAGTAAAAATTTGTAACCCAAATGAGTAGTATAGATACCAAAAGATTTTTTTTTTTAACAAACCAAAGAATCCAAATCTTCGCTCAGCCTAATATGTCTTTTTTTTAATTCATCCACAAATAAATTTGAAACTTCTCCCAATCTCCTTTTAAGTCTATGGATTATGCAATCCTCCACCCTTTTTTCTATACATCAGTAGTAGAGGGATCCATTATTTGATTTAAAGTGAAAAATATTGCCTTGAAAGTCATTTATCAAATCAAGATTTAGATAAATTGCTTCACCATACCCCATAACCGAGTCATCCCCAATTCTCACCTATTCCCCATTCCCAACATTCCATGCTAAGTGATTCCTAATAATTGGAAAAGCCTAAACCATTGTATTTCATTTGTTAGCCACATTTTTAATAGTCTTTATAAGACTTCTTATCCAATCCATAAAGATATTTGGAGCTATATATTTCTTATCTATTCCTCTTTTGCCTAGGCTCTCATTTGATATAAAATTTCATAGACTTTTTGCAACCAATGCTTTACTAGTACTTTGCCAAAAATATGAATATGTTTCAAACTCCATCTCCCATCCTCCTTTGATTTACCAATAGACTACCAATATGTAGCCAATGGAATGCCTCTTGTTACCCCCCCAAGGGGTGACAACTTCAGTGGTACTCTCACAGGGTGTCATGTTGTTTTTTTGCATGAGATTTCTTGCTTGTCTTCTCTAGACTCAAACAGTTCTTCTCATTATCTCCATCACATGCATGGTTGAGCTAGCTCAGTTTTGGTATATCTCATCCTCTTCCCCCCACTCCTCAGATGGTAGATGCAATATGGGTGGTGCATTATTGGATTCACTGTGATATATTTTGATATTCGATGTATTGGTGTTTCATTTGGATGTGATGTTATAACTTCTTGGTTAGTCATGAAAGTGTTAAACATTAAAATGAAATCTGATGGCACTTCATATCATACACTGTTTTATTATTTGCATCGTTGTACCTTGAGGGACCATATTTTTATTTTAGAAGTGTTGTCATTTCTTGGGTCAGTTTGTACTACTAGGTAACTAGCCAAGATAGTGTTTTCCACATCCCAACCATGCTAGACATTTTCCATTTTCCTTGTTTCACTTCATTCCATCCATAAAATATATCCTAACTGTGTATGACTTATCAGTGTTAAAATAAAGGTCTAATGATGAAAGCTTAAATTAATAAAGCCAACAAGGCTAGAGGTGAAGAGTAATAAAGGCGAAAGCTAAAAATGTAAATCTTGAGAAATGTCACCTCGTTATGAGGCCAATGCCCCTCGTTCCTAGCTTGTCTATGAATATCTAAATAAAAATGGACTTGTTCGATAAACTGAACACATCAAGAAAAAGGCATAAAGGGGTAGTAAGAAATAGTGTCGAGGACAGGTAACTCAACGCTAAAAGCTCCCTCTTGAAGGCTATTCTATAAAAATCCTAGCTCGTGAAAGCTAGATGAATAAATAAAAATACCTATGCATATAAATGAATTTGAGGGTCATCACATGAAGTCTTTCCTTTCCCTTTTCCATCATTATTCATCATATTACCTATCTTCAACTAGGTACTTGGGAAATACTTCTTGTGCTAGGACTTGTCACATGTATAAGGGTTAATGTTGTTCCCCCTTGGTAAATATTAGGCAAATATAAAAACTAACCCTTATTGTTATGTGGTGTTAAGAGATATCACCATCTGTATATCATCCAATGGCTTGCAAAGAAGCTAGACTCATCACTCCAAGTGGGTACCTTGACCCACTGGGATATGTGTACCATGCCTCGAGATCTATGACACCACATTGGGATCTATGTACTTATATTTTATCATATCTTCATACATTGGGATCCATGTACTACATTGGGATACATGTCACCACATTGGGATCCATGAAAGTGCATTAGGCCATGACATGGATGCCACATCATCACACCACCACATGGACCACTAAGATTTGTTCTCCTTGCTCAATTGGACATTGTACTCACACTCATGAATTATTATTCTCTCCTTGGACCACATGTGGGAGTTGTTGATGCATTTGAGGAGGCGATTACAGGTTGTTGGAGTGTTTACAGGTTGTTAGATTGACCACTGGATGATGTGGCATTAATCGCCATCCTTTTTTTAAGGAGCACCCTCCTTGAGGAGGTCACATGTGTCATTTACCATGAGATTCTCTCTTAGGTGGCCCAGACGTGTCAAAGTGATGTCATGCTTTTGGAGGTGGTTATCACTTGTTTGGACCATTCCCCAGGTTTTGGGAGTTGGTTAGAGGGACGTTGGAGCCCATGCAGGACCTTGTTTGACTCATTCTTCACTTCTTGAGGGGACGTTGGCACATCTTTTGAGAGAGCACATCTCTCCTAGCTCTCTCTAGTCCACATGTGTGATCTTTATTGATATATTTTGGACCATTTGAGAGGGATTCTATTGTATTGGAGGGTTTTAAGGGATATTTGATCTCATTCATTGTATTTTTCCCATGGTTTTGAGCTATCACATGGTATTGTTCATTGTATTACGGAGGCTTCTTAGCTATAAAAGGAGGAGACCTCTCTCATTTTCTTTGTTGGAAATTAATAAGAAAAGTTGCTTAAAGAAGTTATTGGCTATATATATATATATATATATATATATATATATTATTTGATGCTTCAGGTTAGTTTTAAGGGTTTTATAGAAAAAAAAAATAGGTTTGTTGGAGGACAAAAGCTACTATAAGGCCAAACAAGTGGAACTTTCTCCACTTGGAGGGGAAAATAAGGTACATATTTCTTACCCTATTTCCATTTGAGTGTTAAAGAAATTGATTTTGGCATTTAGGTAGGATTTATAGGGGATCTTCCCTCTTACACAAGGCCATGATTTTGGATCACCTTAGTAGTCCTTGGAGAGACTTTCTAGTGGATCAGTACTCCCATCCAAGCTTGAAAACCCCTATTTTCCCTAGGTGACGCTTGATAAGTAATCCTCCTTGGGTACCTTCAACATCATCTTATATTAAAATCCTAGACCTCATATAGACTTTTATATTGACCTCATATCCCTTCCTATGGCATTGGTCCATCCTTGTCTTCAACCACCAAAAAAACCCAAAATCGTCTTTTCCTTTCTAGTCCCTTTTTTTATTTTTATTTTCTTTTAGAATCTAGGGTTTTTTTTGTCTCATCTTTGTCTAGATTGTTTTCTCTTAGGATTCAAAGATATATATAACATTTGGATTTTATTTATGATAACTTTCTTTTCAAAAGGTGTTATTTGGTACTAGCATATCGAGGGTTTTGAATCTAGGTTTCATTGTCAGATCTTTTTTATCTAACCCTTAAGTATTGAGGTATTCTTCAAGAGAATGAACTTAATTATTGTTGTGGATTCCCTAGATATTGTTGCTTGGAACATGTGGTATTGACCCTAACTAGATCATTCATTCTTGCAATTTTGAAGTATGGTCAATGACTATCACAGTCACGTATAATAAATGATGATATAACAAGCACAAGCAATTTGGTTTATTGTTGTCTTATCTATGGTTAACTTACTGAATACATGTGTGGATAAGGGTTACAATTTATTATTAGTCCAACATTGAAGGTGTTATTACTCTAGACCATGTCTAGTAACACATCGATGCAAATAAGTGAGTAACGACATGTCTAGAATGGGAATCATTGTCTCCTTTCTGATCACATTTTAAAGGATTGTTTGCTATCCAAAAATTCAAAGGTTAAAGGCACCCTTTGATGATGATATAAAGACTATCTTTGAAATGTTTTAGGGTTCTCTTGCTCTAATCAACTTTAAGCAACAAAACGATATTCTAAGGGGTCCAACGAATTCCCTCACCAAGCCAAATGTCCCATATATTTTGATCACTATGCAAAGGTTTCTTAAATGTCATAAAACTGCAGAGTTATTATCTCATTGAATGTTTTTGTTACAAGACTCATTTTTGCAAAGTTTGATGAGTATTTTGCTGTGAACTATCTTGAGTGATAAGTCAATGCCTTGGTGAGTCCAAAAACCTTATGAAATTTCTTTATGTTATCACTTTGGATTATTGTTTGAGGGCATGTTCTTGCTATTCAAACTGTAGAGTTTAAGGGTGTATGTGATGATGATGATGATATAGTTGTTCTTTGGGAAAATTTTATGTGTTTTCTTACTTCATTTGTTCTCTAGGATCAAATCGATGCTTGAAATGTTACAACGATTTCATTAATAGCTAAACATTACCTTACTTTTACCATTGTTTACACGGTAATTTCATTGTTGGGTGAAGATAGAACCGTTGATAACTATGTTTCCATTGTAGTTCCCATGATCAGCCAAGGAGGGTACCACACATGAAGAAATGATGGAGATACATCAACTGGATCTGAAGAAACAATACAAAAATAAATCCCAACAATATGCTAAGAACTAGAAAATAGAGCTGAAATTATTGAGAAATGGTTGAAGATAGTAATCTCAGTGGTGAACTAATTTTCAAAGTCCAAGTTAGTATGAGGAATCCGAATTCTAGTGGAATATATTTAAAAAAAGTATTGTCTCCCATAGCAGCAGAGAATAGTGGGATCCATGAAATCGAGAGGTGAAGGGAGGGAGAAAGATAATTAGAATATGGTTTCCCTTGTTTCTTTGCTTATATTGTAATATAGTTAGTGGAGTTTAAATACCTTGGCCTTCTTTGGTTTTTCCTTTCCTGTGTGCTCGCTACCAATTGTTTCACAAGTAGGTGTTATAGTGATCAACGAACTAAATTCAGGTGTATATATTTACTTAAATATGATGAAGCAAAAAATCCACAAATAGTATAGTTTCGTGTTGTTTTAGGGTTTTTAAAGTTTTAGGTCGCTTCAAAGACCTTTAAAACCCCTATGTCTTTGAAACTTTGACTTATTTGATGTATGAAATTATTCCAAACCACAAAGCATGGAGGAACTGTGCGTTTGAAACTTTGACCCATGAAACTATTCTAGACATCTAAATTCATGTTAGAAATTTTACCTAAAACATTGAAAAAAAAAATGTTTCTGATCATTTTTATCATATGCCACCATAAATTCTACATGTTCATCAATACGTAGAACTTTGGGTTCATTACTTAGGCCATTGTTACACAACATTTTAAAGTTGAAGCAATTATTTCAACGAAGGTTTAAAACTCTTTTATGATATATCAAGTAGTTTACATATATGCTGGCATAATTTAAATGTTTTTTATTTGGCATAAAAATTTTAGACATTTATTTGTTTTTATTCCTTATTGTCACGCCCCGAAGAGTCATTCCCAAGTTCAAACTTGGCATATTGTTGACATGCGGCACCACGGCAATTTTCCTTCGACAGCTTGACTCAACCAAGGATACTTTAATCGAACTACACATGTTCACCTAGATCATACCCATACTTTGTTCTAGACTACAGGCGAGTCACATCCTTACTCTATGAAACTCAGTTGTATACTTAGACATATGTTAACTTAGTTCGACACTTAGGCAAAATTTTGAAGTGAAGTATGTTCCAGTCAGTTGTAGCAATGTAGCAACATTAAAGTGAGAGAGTGAAACAGAGTTGGGTGACTTTCATCATTGGATTTGGGTGAAGTGGCCGCATTGACTCAGGTAGTAGCTCGTGTGGATTTGGGTGCCGTACAATTTGGTTTGTGGAAACTTGGGGTTTCCACTTCGCAGGGAAACTTGGGGTTTCCACTTTGGCATAATTTGGGGTCTCTGATTGGCATGAAACTTGGGGTTTCCAGTAGACTTGGTTGCAGCGGAGGCACGAGTTCAGACAGAGACTTGGAGATCGTGAATTTTGTGGATTTTGTCGAGAACATCAACGACTTGAGGTGGGGGAGGATGCAAGGCCTTAGGAGATTAGCTCAGGTGCGCGCACTTCCACCATAGTCTGAATTGAGCAGGTAGGATGCTTGGTGTGAATGAGGAGACGAGTGCCTTCATATAGGGGTGAGTTGGGATTCCTTGGGCGTGTGACCTGCCAAGGGGTGACTCCACCCATGGTGCCTTGCGAAAAAAGTTAGATGACGAAGGGTTGAGGGAAAGACTTGGACGCTCCACCAAACATACAAGTTGGTTCGACGAATGGGGTGGGTCGGCATGAGAGGCACACCAAGGTTGGGCACGTCGATCCCAAGGGGTATGACGATTTATGATGTCATGGGTTCGTTTGGGCGACCTAGTTCGCGAAGGGGCGCAACGATTCATTTGGGAGACTGGGTCCGCAAAGAGGCATGATGATTTGTTTGGGCGACTAGGTCCACGAAGGGATGTGACTATTCGTTTGGACATGGGTTTGTGAAGGGACACAACTATTCATTTGGACATAGGTTTGCGAAGGGGCGTGACACCCCCAAAGGACACAATGGTTTGCTATGGTGACCTTTAGGGAGCCTATGAGAGAACAAGGGTGCACAACCAAGGAGGGCAAGTTTTGAAAGACAAGGAGAGTAAGAGAGTTATGCGATTATGAGGAAGACAAAGAGGGAGAGCTCTCTCAAGGAGCTAAGTCGCTCCACTTGGGAGGAATTGTGCTGCCTTGAGGAGGATTCGGTGGACAGAGTTCGGCGAGCTCTTTTTGGCTTGATTTTGGGGAAATCTGAAATGCAGGTCTGTTAGAGGCATGTGTGAGGAAAAAGAGCCGAAATATGTGAAGTCTGCAAGAATGAAGAGACAGAGTCTACAAAAACAAAGAGACAACAAGTCTGTGGTTGAGGGCAAGTCTGAGGTGCACCATAAGTGGTTGCGACGGAGAGTCCTGTGGTGATAGATTTGTTCATGAGTGTCTTGGTGAGGTGAGGTGAGTCATTTGAATTTTCCGAAGTTATAAATTGAGGTGGTAGTGCTCATGTTGTAACTGTTATGCAATAACAAAGACTTAGTCAGGTGTTAGGCACGGTTTGTGCCGCTTGCACTATATCTATGTTTCTCTTGTCTATTTTGTTGTTGTTCTCTTGGCTTATCATGTTCTTGGATGTATGCTTAAATATCACTTAGTGTTAAAGAAATTAACGAATGTCTAAGTATACAAGAGTTGCACTAGAGTAGGAGTGTGATTCTTTGGTAGCCTAGAACAGAGTATGGGTATGCTCTAGGTGAAAAGGCATAGTTCAGACAAAGTATTCTTGGTGATTCCAAGCAACCAAGTGAAAAACGTTGCAATGTCGCACACCCTCAAGAGGTGCACGATCGCAAGGCACGTTTTGGGGACGTAACACCTACCACTTCATGAATAATTCAACAATTATTGATTTTTAATTAGTTTATATTAAATTCCTAAAATGTTATTGACTAAAAGAATTTGTCATCTTTATGTTATAAAAAAGGATGAGGATGAAAAGTATGTTTTCTTAAAATGTTTTGTGTATCGACATTAGATCTCAATTCCAAATATTTGTAACAATATTGACCTTCCTAATTTGTTACCTCATCAAAATTATGAGGATTTAGGGAAGCTTCTTTCCAATTTTTTTGAGTATTAAAATAAAATTCTAAAGCAAACTAATTGATATATTGTACAATCTAATTGTAGTAGGGGTATTTGATGGTGCTAAATAATTTTTTGTATTAAAATTAACAATTTCATCAATCATCCCCAAATCAAGTGCCCGGGACTTGATAAAATGGGCAGAACAGCCCCCTAAGCACTAGCCCACCTGGAATCCACGTGTTGCATTGATGAGCTACCCTATAACTTCTCCTCCTATGTTTATGATTGTCTTGCTCCTCATTGGTATGATGACTTCCTTCTCTGGTACTATGCTAACTCCCTCGCGCTTTGATCATCCCTCTGTGCTCTTCGAGTTCTAGATGTCTTCATTACTAGTTATGACAACTCCTAGGCATACATGAACCTTCATCATCAGATTTTGCCCCTTTCGTGATTTGGATTTTTATCCCCCCTCCCCCCCCTTTATTTTGTTCTCTCTCTCGACCATCCTTCATCTCTGTACGTGCTCTCCTAAGATTTTTTCTAACCCCCTTCACTCCCATCTTCAATGACCTCCCCTGCACCACCTCTTTCCTTTTCTCTCATTACATGTCCCCTCTCATGGAGCGAGGAGGCTCCTGCAAGCATGGGTGGGGTAGTCACTCTCGATTTCCAATCTCAAGGGCCTCTGTTGAAGCCGAGGTAGTTGTTGAAGAATACCAGGCACACACCTCGTCAGATATACAAGCCGAACTTGACTTAGCTGAAGAAAATGTCAAGGTTCTTCAACACTTCATCTCGGATGACAAAGTTAACAACAATGTATGTCCATGGACTAGACCCAGGCTTCTCGCGAGTATGAGAATCAAAATATTACAAGATCATCAATTTATATCGATGTGTGAAGATGTTGATGGGGAAAGTTTTGCTCAAGAGGCACGAAGTGCACTAGGAAATTATCCTCCAGCTTGATGATGTGCAACTGCAGAAAAATCTCTTGGACCACAAGGTAAACCTACTAGCTGAGAAATTTGTGGGATTGGACCTCTCCAACCTGGACTATCCCCAGCCTCAGGTTCATGTGGCAGATGACCACCCTCCTCTGGTTTAGTTTCTTTATGTTAAATATAGTTTCATTTTTGTTTTTCATGGTCAGAGGTCTGGGCGCCATAGCCCCACCTCGGTATAGTAATTAGAGACATAGACAGATAATTTCCAAACTTTCATCTGTTAGTTTTGAACTAAGACATTTTGTGGTATGTGATTTTATGTTTAAATGGTTCTTAAAACATCTGCAATTTTATGTTTAAATGGTTCTTAAAACATCTGCAATTGGATAAAATTATGTTATGTTGTTGGTTTGATTTTCCAAGTGGCGGACCAACAACAAGAACAATGTACAACTTCTCTTTCAGTTAATTAAAAGCAACATGATAATCACAAAAAAAAAACAATTTCATCAATCATAAATTACAATTTTGACAAATATTGCTTGGTTGAATTTTCGTCCAACCTGGGTTACTTGTGTGGTGAGTTTTGTTGGTACTTCGGGTGGTCTGTTGGTGTCATGGGATCCCCATATTTTTAGTTTGGTTCCATTCCTTACTTGTGGTGGGATTTTGTTAACAGGTTCGATCATTGCTTCAAAAAGGAAGATCAACATTCTAAATGTTTATGGGCCATGCCTGAAGCGTAAACTCTTCTGGACTACACTTGCAAACAGTGGTCAGATATCTTTAAAAAGACTTGTGATTGTGGGGGACTTAAATCTTACAGTTTCTAATGGAGAGGTTTGGGAGGTTCTGCTTCTTCCGGTCCACTTGCAAGTTTCTTCAACTCTCTCTTTCTAACGCATAAAATTTTAGATGTCCACCTGATAAATTAGTCCCAACTTGGCGTAATGGGCACTCGGGTACAGATTTGATAGCCAAGAGACTGGATAAGTTCTTGGTTTTGGAGGATCTACTTCTGGGTGTTACACTGTATCGTCCCTGGGTGGAATTTCCCTTTGTGTTAGATCATGCACCAATATTGTTACAGCTGGAGAACAATACATTTCCTAAATCTTACCCTTTCAAAATCAATTCTCAGTGGCTTTTAGATAAAGTCTTCAACAACATGGTTCATAAGCTTTGGACTGATCAAAATTATCTATTGGAAGAAGATAGACAACAACGTTTTATTTGGAAGTTAAAGGACCTTAAAACACTTACTAAAAGTTGGGCAAAAGAGTCGAGGGTTTGGGATGTAAACATTCTCGAGAAACTGGAAGATAACATCAAAAAATATTTGTGGTTGCTCTCGGAGGGTTCTTTACTTCCGGAGGTGGAGTCTAATCTCATTAAACTAGAATATGAAAGGAATAAGGTCCTTAAAACTCAGGAGGACCTCTGGAGACTCAAAAGTTGGGCAATTTGGGTCCAAAGCGAAGATCAAAATACCAAGTTATTTCACCAGTTTGCTAATCATAGGAGAAACAGCAAACATTTATGGGAGATCAGAGATGATTTGGGGTTTATTCACAAAGGACAGAAAGCAATAGTCATGGAGGCAGAAAATTACTTCAAGAGTTTCTTTAAATCCACTAATATTGTATCAATAGTTGAGCAGGTTGGGGTGGCGAGTCTCTTTTCAAGGTTGATAAGCGAGGATGAAGCAAGAGATCTATCTTTTCCAGTCACTATAAAAGAATTGAAATCGATTCTATCTATGTTTAAAAAATACAAAAGTCTAGGGCCTGATGGCTAGATGGTGGAATTTTTCTTACATTTCTTTGATTTAGTCAATAAAGACCTTTTGGCTTTGGTGGAGGAAGTCTGGTCCTATGGTCGCATTGCATGAAGCTTAAATTCCACTTTTTTAGCATTGATTCCCAAAATCAATAAACCATAAAACTTTGGGGATTACAGACCTATTTCTTTGTGCAACCTGGTTTATAAAGTCATTTCAAAAGTTATTGCCAATCAGATTAAACTAATTCTTTCGAGGGCTCTATCGGCATAACAACTTGGCTTCTTGGAGGGGTACAACTCATGAGTGCATTCACAGTATAAAAAAGAAAAACTTAAAATCTCTCATTCTTAAGCTTGACCTACAAAAATCTTACGATTGTGTAAACTAGGACTTTCTGAGATTGATTTTAATCCAAGTGGGATTTGGATCGCCTTTGAAAAACTAGATTATGGCTTGTGTGAGTTCTGCGTCTCTTGTAGTACTAGTTAATGGGGAGGCCACAGATTTATTCAGAAGCAGTAGAGGACTCCATCAGGGATGTCCACTGTCACCCTTACTATTTATACTGGTGAAGGAGAGTCTAAGCCTGCTATTAAAATCAAGCCAAAGAGAAGGATCCTTAACTGGAATTAAAGTATCCAGACTTACGAAAATCCTACACCTTTTATTTGTAGATGATGGTTTACTTCTGAAAAATGCTAATGTGCAGGAATGGAAGGAGATCATGAGTCTCGTTCATAAATTTTGTTTGGTTTCAGGCTTAAAGCTGAACCCAATCAAATCGACAATTCATTTCTCAGGACTCTCGGAATTGGAACTTGCTTGTTTCAAGATGATCCTTCCCTACAACTTCTTTGATCTCTCTGTGGACTTCAAATATCTTGGATACTACTTAAAGGTTGGACTTCAGAAATCAGAAGACTAGTTATGGATTTTAACCAAAGTGGAAAAGAAAATTAACCATTGGAGCTACAAATGGCTATCCCTGGGTAGCAGGTATACGTTGTGCAAAGCCGTCTTGGAAATCCAACTTGTTTATTGGTTATCTCTAGCTTCAGTTTCATTGTCCATACTCCACAAATTAAGAAAAATACTCTTTAATTTTCTTTGGAACGAGAATGATGATTCAAATCATTATCATCTTTGTCATTGGGAGACTCTAGCTCGACCAAAACGTTTTGGTGGCTGGGGATTTCGTAATATCTTTTATTTCAGTAAAGATCTGGCATTGACGACCCTTTGAAGAGTATTAACTAAAGAAGGACTTTGGAAAAGAGTGTTAAAGGAGAAGTATTTCCCTTATATGACAGTGAAAAATTGGCTCAAATCTGCCACATTTCAACAATTTTCAACTTAAAAAATCTGGAACAACCTCTTAAAGTCTATCCCTCTGATTACAAATTGGCTAAGCTGGAAGCCTGGTATGGGTCATCATGTGGCCTAGGTAGGGACATAATTCTGGGAATGGGTGATGCATCCTTCCTATCTAATTCGCTCCTCATTGCTCTCAGCTAGAAACATATTTCGATTCTAGCTCAGGCTTGGAGAACTCATGATCAAGATTCTTTATTATCTATCTGGATCAGCAGTTCAGACTTGGAACTCACAGGTGACCTGGCAGTGGAGTGGGATCGCTTCCGGCGAGCTCTTCAAGCATCATGTGTTTCATTATTTGAAAATGAAGATGAACTTTTATGGACAGGGGGGGACTCTTCAGGTTCCCTTTCGACAAAGAATGTTTATGCAGCCTTAATCTCTACAGTAAACCTGTGGACACTAACAAGTTGGTGAAAAATCTTGTGGAAGTGGGTTATACAACCTAAAATTAATCTATTTTTGTGGCTAGCAGCGGAGAACAAAATACTGACTTGGAAAATTTTACAACATAGAGGATGGATGGGACATGGTCGGTGTCAGTTATACAAAGAAGCTAGTGAAGATAATGAACATATGTTCATTCATTTTTCTTTCACCAAAATTATCTGGCTAACAATTAAATCCATTAAAAATTTCAATCAGGATTGGGTGGGATTGATTTAGATGATTGTCTATCAAACTGGAAAAAGAATAAGATGATTGTCTAGCAAATGGGGTAGCAAGCTAAGTGGGTTTGATTGTGGGGAAAACTCCACAATTAAGCGCGCTTGAGCCACATGCGTCTTGGGATGGGTGACCACTTGGGAAGTCATGGTTACTGGGTGCAAGCCCCGGAAGTGATGATTGAAGCTATGCAATTGATTTTGGCGGTTTCAATCCCATTTCTTCACCCTTGTGAGCATCACCTGATGCAATGAGTACTAAGTGGACTATTCAAATCATGAGAATTATTGGTCAATTGCGACTAATACTCATGGATATGGGTCATAGATTAATGACTTACACTACATAGTTAATCCCGAAAATGATATCTAAAGAATAAGATTGTTTCATCTAGTCTTTCTCCCCACATCTGTTGGTTTATTTGGTTAGAAAGGAATGCAACTATCTTTGAAGGAAAATTTCCCTCAGTACTTTCGGTTGTTATCAGGACTCTTGGATCCCTACATAAACTGATGGTTAAAAATATTACTTCCCCTTTGCGATCATGCAAGATAGATCATCTTCTTGAGTACCCAGTGGCCTGTTTTGATGGAGCAGCCCAGGTAAATGGACTATGCAGTGGCGTTGGGGGTATCATTAAACTTTCAACATCCACAGTTTATAAATGGTACTTGAACTGTGGAATTGGAACTAATGCAAAGGCAGAACTAATGGGAGTATGGGCAACACTTCTTATAGAAAATCTTTTGTCTATTCACAAGCTTCAGATCCTGGGTGATTCCAAGGTAATCATAGACTAGTTAAATGACAAAAGTGATCTGCGTGTTAGCTCCATAGAAGGTTGGAAACAAAGAATTGGGATGTTAAGAAGAAAGTTTTTGGTTATCCATTTTTTTCACATTTATCGTGATTTCAACAAGGAAGCAGATGGGCTTTCAAAGAAAGCATTATTGGAACCAGAAGGATATATCTCGCTCCACTTGTGGTCTGGAGGTATGGAGGTCCATCGTCGCCTTATCAATATCTATTAGTGGCTCCCTTATTTTTTCCTACTTTTTTGAACTATATAACACAATTTTGAGTTTCAAGCTGGGAGGTGTTAATGTTTACTTTTTCTAGACTGTGGTGGATTTTGATCATAGACTTCTTGCTTTGTTTGCAAGTTCAGAGAGTATTAGTCCTTTATGGAGCTCTCTTTTGGATGTATTGGAATATTTTTCTCAGGCTATCTAGCTCGGTGGTCAGTTTTTTGTCAAGGCACTAAAGGCTATTATGGACTCTACGGATGTAAAAATTATATTTTCTTAATATAATTGTGCTAATTTTCTACTGATAAAAAAAAAATTAAAAAAAAAAAGGTCAAAACGTAAAATTGTTTAGATTTTTTCATATCTTACCAATTTTTTAAAGGTTGTTAGATCATTGTTTGTCTTAATGGATAGTAACAATCATAATCATCAAATATTTTATTTAAAAAAGTTACATTTTAGGCTCTTTTTAAAATATTGATTTTTCAATGTAGTATGTATACCTCAGTAGACTTTAGCAATTAAATTGTTCTCGAGTGGGGGTCATTTGTCCCAAAAACAAGGAGTCTCCTACACCGAGGCTTAGCCATGACTTTAAAATTAGATTATTATTATTATTATTATATAATTGGTTAATTAAATGTTGATTCGGTTAATTTTTGTTTTTAATATTTAGATAATCTAAAAGATGATGATAAGTAGTTACACCATTAATGAATACATGTGGTGTGTTGGGATGGTTTTGATTATAGGAGAAAAATTTGTGGTTATCACCATTGAATGTCACAAGTAAGAATTTGCATCTTGTTGCACCCTTTAGTGCCCACATTTATTTTTCAGTTGAAAAAGAAAGAAAGAAAATGATTTTAACATCCACGAGGCTAACAATAGCATATGGGACAGACCGCCTAACACATTGATTTTGGCAATTCATCCCTTTTCTTGTTCAACTTGATGACGAGCTCCCACAATTTCTCCATTGTCCCCTTGTTGAATAAGTTATTCCAAGAGATAGTTGTCAATATACTTATATAGTTGTCCCTACTGTGTTTGAAGGCTTCACACTCTAAAATGAAATGTTTTTTTGTTTCCACTTTTCCAGAGGTGCAAAACACACACACCCTTTCTTCCCAAGTTTCTTTTGGTCTTTTCCAACACCCAGTTTCACAACGGAGTTGATGGGAATTGTTTTTTAATTGGACAATAAGCATTTTGTCTCTCCAAGATATATTGGCCCTTATGTACGCTTTTTGATGATGATTGTATGTGGGGTTAAACTCTTCAATATAATACTCTTTCTTTCTCTCGAGCCCTTTAACCCAAGTTTGCTTGTGGAACTTATCAATAACAAAAGCCTTTATCTCTTTACTATTCGTTGGGCACCTGTTCAAGTGGATATCCCATTTATTAAGCCATTTAATATTTTATCACATCCACGTCTTCTTTCTTTTGCACAATATGTCATTGAAGATGACCTTAGGCCATCGGTTGTCTTCCATTTGCTCAATTTTTTTTAGATATCTTATGAGACACACCATGGCAATTGCTTCAATAGGAGCAACCCCCATTTCACTCAGCATGATATCATAAGGGACTAAACTTTTAATTTTAAACTTGTTTGTGATCAAGCGTTTTTTAATCTTCTCAATTTGCTTCCACTGTAAGTCGGATGTGTTGTTGGCCCACACTTCACAACCATATAGAACCATCAGGATCACTAAAATCCCAAAGAGAGTTTGCATAGTCTTCCAATCCCATAGCTCTGCTTCTCTACACCTATTTTGGAAAGCATAGAATGCTTTCCAACCTCCCAATGTTCTTTTCTTTCTACAACCTTCCCAACTTAGATTTTTGTTAAAGTCAGTTCTGAGGTATTTGCAATCTACCACTTCTTCAAGAGTGTTGTCTTCAAAGTAGAACTTATGTTGCTTATGTTTTCTTTTGCTAGAAAAAATCACCACTTTCGTCTTGCTAGTATTGACTTACATCCCCACTGTACTACAAAAGTGCTCAAGGGAAATTAAGTGTCCTTATAGCCCAAGAGAGGATTTAGCAATCAAAATAAGGTCATCTGCATACAAAAGAAGCCTTATCACAAAATCACCCAAAAGAGCACCATCACCCTCCTGTGAGTTTAACCACTCTTCAAGTTTGTCTATATATAAACCAAAAAGGGTAGGGGACAATGTGCATCCTTGCTTGACCCCAATATCGCTCCTAAAACTTTCAGAGATACCAGCTGACCTTCTGATTTTGACTTTAACCTCCTCATATAGCCTATGGAAAGCTACTCTAATATGTATAGGAACCCCAAGTTCCTCCATTCTATGCCAAAGCTTATTTCTAGGGACCGTGTCAAAAGCTTTTTTGAAATCGACAAAGCAACAAAAGGCTTCCTCTTTTTTCTCCCACACTTTTTCAATGATGTGCCTTAGAGTTGTACTATGATCAATCATTGAGTGTTTAAGTCTGAAACCTGCTTGCCCTTTAGCACACTTATACCCTTCTTCCACCCACTTGTTGATTCTATTTTCTAACATACTTCCAAATAACTTTGTAAACAAGGGGTTTATCATTATGGTCCTATAGTTGGAGGGATTGTTGACATTCCCACTCTGGAAAAGCGGTATTGCTAGGCTCGTTGTCCAATCTGTAGGGAATCCCTATTGAATGATGTTGTTGAAAATTTTCATAATGTGAGGTGAAAGAGTTTTTGAACCCCATTTTAGATATTTTGCTTGGAGTTCAACTAAATCTTTTGCTTTTTCAACACTCAACTTTTTGATACCCACCTCAATTTCTTGCACAGTGAAGAGCTTAGTAGTAGTGTTGACCAAGGGAGGGGGGTCCACCTTAGGATCTTGCTCATAAAGTTGCTTTCCATACTTGAACCATTGACAGGTTGTGATATTATTTTCAGTTTGTTTCTTTCTCGTTTGAAGTTCCTTCCAAAATAACTTGGGGTTATTTTTCCCCAAGAAGATTAGTTCCTCCCTCCTTGAGATCATGAAATCAGCTTTTTTCTTTCTTACAATTTGCTTGTAAGCTTTTATGTTTATTTCTTTCTGGCTTGATGATTTCAAAGTTTTCCTTGTTGCTTTGCATTCCTCATCAAACCAAACATTAACCGAAAAGCAGTTTGTTTCAAATTTCCTATTTTTTGTTCTTTTGCATTTTGTAAGTGCGCTTTGGATTAAATTTGTTAGTTCATGGCTATGAAGGCCCTGGGACAGAATTTTTTCCTTGTTAAACAACCTCTTTAGCACTATATTGAAGGTGTTACAGTTTTTTTGAGTCAACAGAATTATGTCCTTTGAAGGAGGTTGTTGAATGTGTTGATTTTTATTCCCATGTTGTTGTTGTTCAACCCAAGTTAGACTTAAATAGATCGGTTTATGATCAAATTTCAACTCCCACGATTGTTCACCAATCAAAACTTCCTCCATTTTCTCACACAAGCCATGTGAGCAAATTGCATAGCCTACTACACTTACTCCATTGTAGGTATTACAGGTTAAATTGCTAGAATTCGCCCATCTAACCAACCCATTACAAATGATTAAGTCAAATGCCCCACATAAAGTATGAAGTGGTTCCCCAAAAAAGTTGCAGCTTTTGTTGTCCTCTGAAACTCTTGTCCACTGATGATTTCTTTCTTTTGTACGCCAAATGGGGTTGCAATCTTCCTTACAATGAAGAATACTAGCTTGTTCACATGTTGTCCTAGAATTGAAATCACCCACTATAAGGACTTCACTTAGTTGAGAGTATGTTGCAATATCATTTTTTAACGCTACAAATGGGTCTTTGTGGTCAAGCCCCCTATTTTTGTAAGTTTTTGAAACTCGTGGGGCAAAATAACATGTTGCAATCCTGATGATGTTACCATTTTCTGATATTTTAAACCAAATGAATTGTTTATTTGAGTCTTCTCTTTCTAACTGAATGAGATGACCTTTTTTTTTCTTCACGAAGACGATGATACCCTCGTATCCTTTACCATTTTCAGCTGTTGTGTTCCATGCTGCCATCTTCACATACTCTTCAAACATAGGTGTCTTGCACCCTTCATGCTCATGTGTTTCCAATATACAAATTATGTCTCTATCTTTCGCGATAGGTCCTAACCCAGGTCCCCGCCTCCAAGGATAACCTCTGCAATTCCAAAAAATTAATCTTAAGGAAACTTGAGAATAATTTGATTGTTATTTGTTTTGGTCTACAAGACTCAAAGTTGAGTCTTCCCCTATTTGTCTATACTGGCCTTGTTGCATAATTTCCTGCTAATGAAATTGTTCTCTTCTTGGCTACCAACTTGTTGTCTTGTTTTAGAATGAGGACCGAAAAAGACAATAATAGCTTTTCTTTTGAACAACCATGCCCTTTTTCTCTCATCCCTTGCTGCCCTAACCTTTGACAACTCTTCCCTTCTTTCCTCTTCCTGTCCAATAGTTAAATCTTCGTCTAGAAAAAATCGAGAGCCTCTCACGAGTTGCTTCTTGCCTAGAAGAATTTGTTTGTCACGTATGCTTGACATGATGACTTTTATGGGCCTAACTCTCTCGCCACTAGGCTTACCCACCCTCCATGCTTGGAAAATTTGGCCTTGCCAAAGCAACTTGTCCTTCAAAAATTCACTTGCAAGATCGAGAGTACACTCATTTTTTCCAAACTCTCTCATACCTTGGATAATTATGTTTGTTGCGCTGCCTTGTCTTTCCTTGTTTTCTCTACCTTGCATGTCGTCCCCCTAGTTGTGTGTTTCTTTTTCCATATGAGCATAATTGCTAATGACTTGTGCCCAAGTTTTGGAATTTTTTGTAAAATCTCTTTTATTTTCATCCCTTGCTTTCACTCCATGGGTGTATGCTTGTTCACATGTTTTCCCTTCAGTTTGGGTGTTTTAGAGTTCATCCCCTCTCTAATTTCCACAACAAAATCTTATTTGATTTTCTCGGCATCCTTCAGGCCTTGTCATTCAACCTTTGCTTCCAAAAGGACTTCTTGCAATAGTGTCACTTGATTTGTTAAAACTTTATTATTTTCTGCTAAGTCCTGATTTTCTACTGTCAATAGTTGGATTTGAAGGTCTCTCTCATGCCCTTTGACTTCCAAAACCTCCAATCTCCTCTTGGTATTTAGTAACTCTTGAACATACATGTCAAGTGACCATGTGAGAGGTGTGGATGTGGGATTGTACAACGCATAATCACTGCTCTCTTTAGTATTTTTGTTGTTACACCTTTGCAAAAGAGGTTTGTTTGAAAGTTTATTACAGAGGGCCAATTTTTTCCTTGTCTGTTTCCATTTTAGACGAGCAACTCTACGTTTTAAAATACCCCGAAATTGTTTGGCATTGACCCAAACCCACTTCCTTTCTTTGCTTGAAGAGGCAATTTTTGCTTTACCTAAATGGTTTGTTTCACCCGAGATGGGTACCTCTTGTCCATTTTTACACCGATAGGCGTCCCCCCTATTGGAATCGATGGATTAATCAGTCTTTTAATCATAAATTTCAATCTTAGGGTTGGAAATTGAATATGTTGGCATATTCTTCGTCGTCCTTCCAAATCAATGAATGTGATTTAGTCTTGGTAACTTCCTTGTATTTTTAAATGCGTATGTTAACTTGTTTACTTTTTAACATTTACCTAATCATATTAAAAAATTATTGTAACACTATATGATTGCCACGTTTAAATGATTAACCTTTGGAATTACCACGTTCAGATTTCCTCAGTTGTCATGGC
>ML777475.1:1176260-1210524 GCA_009831015.1 Picea engelmannii
TGTATGTATGTATGTATGTATGTATGTATGTATGTATGTATGTATGTATGTATGTATGTATGTATGTATGTATGTATGTATGTATGTAATAATTAAGTCTAAATGCAACTATTACAATTTAGGATAATTAAGTCTAATTACAACTATTACAATTTAGGATAATTATTTGCGGAAGGTCCCTGCTTAAATTAATGTTAATTAGGATAAAGAATGAGTAGAAGTTGGCAAGTTTGTTGCTTCTAAAGCTTGGGGAGTAAAATTCCCTGCTTAAATTAATGTTAATTAGGCTTGAAAATTCACATTGGTGGTAAGGGATTCTTTGTGCCAATTTTCTAGTGGTGTGTTAGGAATTTACACCCATATAGGGATTGAAGAAAGGTTTTTATGGGTTAAAACCTAGCTACCAAAGCTTCTTGAAGAGGTTAATATTCCCAAGAACCAGGGTCCATTGCAAATGAAACTCTTTATGTCAAATGGAGAGAAATTTGAGGACAAAAAACCTTGCCATAAAGATCGATCACCACAATGTCTTGTAAAAATGAACCGCAAGGCTTGATTAGTCCAAAATTATGCCCATAAAGATGTCTAGTCTTGGCTAAGCCATTGGGGAATCATCTTAGACATCATTTTGCAGCATAAGGATACTATTAAAAATATCATTAAATCAAAATTTAATGAGAAAATATGGTGTGATAAAGAGTTAGAGGAAAAAAGAAAATTAAGGTATTATAAGGATGTAATCAACCCTAATCTAGAAGATCAAAATTATATCTATGTTTTGACAAGTGTAAAGAAAAAAATAAACATTGTTAAGATAAGAACAAATTCTCACGAGCTCCATAGTGAAACTAGGCGTTGGTCAATTCCTAAAACACCATGGGATTAAAGAGTGTGTCACATTTATGACACAAAGGTTGAATATGAAAAGCACTTTCTCTTAGATTGTCCAGCTTATACCCAAATTAGATCTCAATTTCAAAATATGTGTCACACTGCCAACCTCCCCAACCTTTTAACTTAACAAAACTACGGTGATCTTGGAAAGCTTCTCTTAATGTTTTTCGAACATAGAAACAAAATTCTAAAGAATTGTAAGTAATCCCTTACCCTCTTAAGGTCCGATAGACCAATTCGGTTTCAGTGGATGTTAATCATCATCATCGTCATCATATGTATTTTGGCTTGGGATAAAACCTACAAGTCAACCCATGGACCAAGTAGTAATCTTCCTCCTCCTTGGTCTATAAGGGGTCGTGTCTAAATATTAACATTGAAGTGATATTATCGATAAAAAGGATAGGGAAGAGATCTTTTTGAGTTTATAAGTGAATTGTTGAAGGATACAACCTTCTTTGGGTTGACCTTTTTTTCAAAACCATTTGCTTGAGGATCCATTGAGGTAGGAGAATTCATTCTCCTTATAAGCATAAGGAAGGCACCTTTTTGTGTGCATCACCAATCCATTCTTAAGTGGGGCATCCATTTTGTTGGATACAAGGGCCATGAAGATGACCAAAAGAAACACTTAGTCATAATAGGGATGAGTGAAAATGGAGATGCCATGATGTAAGGGTTAACATCATCAATGGTGGCAGTAAAAGCCAAATGGAATAAATGGCAACCAAAGTAGAGTTTGAGTATGCACGAGTTCTTAAACTTTGTTATATTTCCACCCGTGAGAACTATCATTGAGCCAAAGTGTACCTAGTCATCTATAAGATTCTTTATTTCAAATCCTCGACCTATGATTAGATGGTAACTCATTACCTAATCAAACCCCAAATTCCCAAATTTGATATGTAGAACATCAACAATATAAGTGTTCACACTACGACGTCCATTAGTGTCTTTTCGTGATGTCCAACAATACAACATCATTGTACAATCATGTTTATTTTATTTTATTTTGGACATATTTCTTCCTTCTTCTTTTTTTATGCGACAAGCATGCCCTTCCTCTAGGAATATTTTGGACATATTAGAATGATGTGTAATCAACTTACACAAAAGGAAGATTTATTTCGCTACAATGTTTTTTTAGATCTAGAGGAATCGATAACTCAACTGGCATTACTTAGGTTAGGTCCAGGTTCAAATCTAGCTAACTATCCCTTAAGCTAGTGCCAACAACCCGCAAGCCAGCAATTTCTCTACAATGTTACTAGTGGTAGGTACCTATTATGTTAAAGTCATACATGACTTGCACCTAACCTCAATCATTTGAAATGACCCACTAGCATAGGCTAGATAGCCCATGTATGTCAATTAGGTGTAGATTGAGTGGTCGAGAGGAAAGTTATTATCCTCCCCACCTGGATACATGCTTTCTCTCTTTATGAGGAAATTGTTGATTGTTGACTTGGCCTTGAACACTAAAGAATCTTATTCACCTTGAATATCATCCTCAAAATGAGAAGTACCACCCAATCAACTTCCCTAAAAAATATATTACTTAAAAAAAAACAAAGGTTGCATGGCAACGCAGTCCCTACCAAGTTAGTTGGGAAATACATGTTGAACAAAGAAACTTAATGTAACTAAATGCAAGTAATGAATATTTTTTGTCAAAAGGTAATAATTGAGGGTTGTTTGTTATTCAAAATGTATAATGAACAATAAGTTGAATAACCTAGGCAATTTTGGTATCTAATAGAGTCTATAAAATCTTGACGGCATATGAAACTACCTGGTAAATTTATTTATATTTGTACCAATAATGTTTGGCATATAGATCCAATTTTTGCCATATTACCGGGCATGAACACATAAAGATAATAAAGATGTGGGAGAAAAGGCCTTTACAACAACACAAAAAGGCATATCTGAATAAACATGTTTTGATTCTCAAAGAACCAATTCATTGTTTTTGGCAAGGTGAGAAATGGCATATGGGCCCTTAAATTTTAAGAATGAATTATTTTCCAAATTTTTTAATGATTATAAATTTATAATTTATTTGATCTAAATATACTTAAAAAGAGTCTAAGAATTTCTCGATGTTTTTCTTTTATATATTTATTAAATTTAAAATTTATTTAAGATTAAATATTCTTAAAAAAAAACAATTGAAAAACAACACCAAATTCATAAATGCAAAAATCAAAATAGATTCAATTAAAAAACTATTGCTATAGCCATAAACCTTCTGCAAAGACTAATAATATAAATAAATAAAAATAATAACAATGATAATACAGACAAAAATATACCTTCATATTTATAATTTAATTGCTATAGAACTAATAAGAAGAATAAATAAAAACAAGGCTACATGGTAGCAAATACGTGCCGAAGTTTGAATACATGAAAACAATGCAAGAGAGTAATTCATAGTAAGAAATTAAAATGTTTTAAAAATAGTATAGATAATATAGTGCTAATGGTATCTACAATTATATTCACATAGTAAGATATGAATATAAAATGACAATGTTATTTAAATAAATTTGTAGTAAAAATATGAAATTTGTAGATTATTCAAACTTTAAATTTAATTTTATTTTGATTTAAAATGAAGTTATAAATATTTATTTTGTCAATAGTAAGCTTTTTTTAATGAAACATTAAAAGTTTTTTCCACTCAAGTGCATGGATTGCAGGACGCAGTTATGTAACTTGCTAAGCCTAGCTTAGAATGACAGTATGAATGACAGTATGTTTTTTAATAAAACATGAAACATTAAATTTTTTTTATTACTCAGAGAGCGCGACCTCAATTTTATTTGCCAATAACATAACAAATAAATAAATATAAATATTTAAAAAAATAATAAAATTTAATATTTAATCTAAAACTATAGGAAAACTCAACACATTTTTGGTAAACAAAAGAAAATAAATAATATTTTTTTATTATTTAGAAATTAATATAAATTAATTTATTACAATTAAGCTTTCTCAAAAGAAGTGAATATTACACTCCATGTTCCTTTGCTTTAATAAATGGACAATGAAATGTAAGGAGCTAAAACATAAAAAGAGATATTTAATATTATTTTAATATTATTGAATGTATCCACTTTTATCCATAAAAGTCTACAACATAATAAATAACATTACAATTGCATTGGAAGGAGTGAAGGCTGCAATAAGACTTTAAAGTCTTTGGCCAATAAGAGATGAGATAAATCACATTTAAAATTTTATTAAAAATATTATTTATCAAAACTTTGGTAAAACTTTGGTAAAATGAATACATATTTTATGATCAACCATTGATTAATAATTAGTCAACACTAACTCAATGCTATATACCATGCCTATCGGCAGGTATAATAATAACAATGATAATACAAACAAAAATACATCTTTATAGTGTAATTGCTACACAAAAATTAGAAATATTCAATAGAGCTACGCTAGTTATTGCCATGAATTTACGAATGTTAATAATTAAAGCTAAGTCATTCCTTTGTCATAACACGTGGGGGGTGGCTTTTATTGAATTTATAAGTTAGCCAATTTAACCTCGTTTGGCTTACACAAGTCGCTGACAAAGTGTGTAGTATGATCGAAAGCGAGCGAGTTCGTCTCCCTGTGATTTGGTGATTTGATTTTCCCAAATGGTGAGTAGAAGCAAACAACATGTTTTTGTGTTTTCTTGTCAAAGTGTCAAATTCATTAATTAAATAATCAATTTTATACATTGAATGAAGTGAAGCTTTGTGTTTTCTTGTCAAAGTGTCAAATTCATTAATTATATAATCAATTTTATACATTGAATGAAGTGAAGCTTGTAATAACACTACATTGAATGAAGTGAAGCTTTGTGTTTTCTTGTCAAAGTGTCAAATTCATTAATTATATAATCAATTTTATACATTGAATGAAGTGAAGCTTGTAATAACACTTCAAAGATATTAACCAATTAAATTTTAGAAAAATATATTGTTTTATTAAAAAAAATACAGATGTTAATTTCCTATGTTATACATTGGATATAGTACATAAATCTAAAATCAACAATAAACTAATACAAAGGCAAAAGCAAACTCATTGCTATAGTCCATAGACTTTGGCAGGAACTAATAAGAAAAAAAAAAAAAATACAGAAAATTAAATAACTCACGTAAAAAAATTTAAATTTTCATGGAAGAATATCACCACCCCTTAACCATTACACCAAAACATCATTAACATATCTATAATCCTTAATATTTATTAATATTTTAACTTAGAATATTTTTTAATTAATAAATATGAAATTTTCTTGTTAATAATTGAATAACTTATTTCATGATTTTACATTCATTAACAGATTTTGGTGAAATTTTCATTTTATGATTTTGCATTCATTAACAAAATTTTCATTTTATGATTTTGCATTCATTAACAGATCTTGGTGAAATCCTCATTTTATGTTGTTTAAATTCCATTTTTAAATGCATAAATGGATTCAATACCATAAAAATTCTTTAGAGCACTCTAATCATACAAACTCATTCACTCAAATCAAATCTGGAGCTCCAACAATTTTTATTCAGATTTCGAGTTTAAAAGTGAGTATTTTTAAAGAAACTGATTCACTCAAAATCTGGAGCTCCAACAAATCTGGAGCTCCAACAATTTTTATTCAGATTTCGAGTTTAAAAGTGAGTATTTTTAATGGATACCATTTAGTTTTATACAATTCATTGAAGCTTTTCGTCCTCCGGGCATATCTACCAGCAGCAATGGGGGTATATCTACAAGCAGCCGCGGCAGTGTCTTCTCTTCTCCGGGCATATCTACCAGCATCAGCAGTAGCGGTGGAAACTACCGAAACAGGGACTGTTCTTGTACAATAATCTTACTGATTTTAAGTAAATATGATGAAGCAGATAGTAAAGTAGGAAAGGAAGATAGATTTGGCAGAGGATTTGATTCAGACTTTTCAGTCAGGGCACAACCTTGGTTGCAATTGTAAACCAGACAATTCTCTGTAATTGATTCATTGTTATACATTTTTATTTTTATAGTTTCAATACTGTATATAGTGAACTTCTAAGAATAACACCAGTTCACCAATTTCCTGGCACTTAACATATATGCACAAACTTATATCCCTCAAATGAATGCGTGCACCATGTAGTATAAGTCACACTGCTATATATTCAAGTCTCATGCTTCTTAGACTGGTGAAATAAATGATGATAGTTAATATATGAAGTACAATATATGCATTGTATATCAAGTGTATTTGACGATGATTAAAACTCCGATTTCACCGATTTGCAATATGTAAGAGTAGAATATAATGGCAGGTGAAGTCAATTCGTAGGCCGCTTAAATGGAAGAAGAATCAGAAGCAACAGGTGAAGAAAGAAAGAAGACTTCCACACCCCTCCACTGTACATTTTGATTATTTTTCTCCCTCTGCTTCGTTGCGATTCATTCATCTGTAACTCCCCCCACGCAAATTTGAGCACTCAAATTAATTGTTTTCAATCCAGAAGCCCTCTCTCAGACTCAATCAAAGCTATCAAACCATGGCCCGGGCCGACATGCTTTTTTTTTTTTAAATTAGATGGAGTTCATGCTTGCTCGGAGAAGCTCATAGGTATACCGTAGTGTGAATAGCTTGAGTAGTCCACTGGTTTTTTCATTTATACTCTGTGTGTAGAAAGGAAGCTTAGCAACTGGTTTTTTCATTTATACTCTGTGTGTGGAAAGGAAGCTTAGCAGTGAAGGCATAGTAGAGTTTACAGCGTGAACACGGTGGAGTGCTAAAGAAACAAGAAGGAGAGCACGCATTGAGCTACTTTTGCAAGATTTGCAGCAATAGATTGTTCTCAGGAAGAGCTCCTGGCAGTCACATGAGGGCCCATGCCCCCAACTCCATCGCTGCAGACACGCTCACGCATTGAGCTACTTTTGCAAGATTTGCAGCAATAGATTGTTCTCAGGAAGAGCTCTTGGCAGTCACATGAGGGCCCATGCCCCCAACTCCATCGTTGCAGACACGCTCACTCAATCGTTGATCACTCAAACTGAATTTCAGAAGAACGAGACACTCAAAGCTTCAGATCACAAATCAGTGGAGGGCAAGTAGAAGGATGAAGAGAGATTGGCTAGTAATGGGAGTAATCTAATGTATGCTGTGAGAAAGATGAAAATTAAGGTGCCCTGTTTTAAATAAAAACAAACTAAACTAAGCAGCGACCCTCACCCACCCTCACAAATGCGCAACAATCAAAGAAGACAGAAATATCGGTGAGCAACTTAGAGAGTATTTCCACAGAAATTTGAAGCTAGGTAGACTAACTCGATCCTTGCAGGAGTAGCACAGCTTAAGGGTCTCGGCAGGACAGAGTAGAAGATGACCCTGAAGCAGCTAGGCCCCCAATAAGGCTACAGCTACAGAAATCCGTGCAAATTCTTTGGACTAGGCATAAAAACTACGAAAAACTGAAGAAAAAAAACTGCAAGGTGCCTCTTCTCTCAAAACAGGTATGAAAACATTACCTTGTTACCTTTTGTTGCATTGTTAATTACAGATTAGAAGATGACCTTTTGTTTCATTGTTATTTACAGAGTAGGAGATGGCCCTGAAGCAGCCAACTATATGACAAGGCCCCAATAAGGCTACAGCTAGAGAAATCCGTGCAAAACCATTGGACTAGGCATAAAAACTGTGAAAAAACTGAAAAACTGCAACATGTCGCTTCTCTCAATATAGGTATGAAAACGTTACCTAGTTAGCTTTGTTGCATTGCTATTTACAACAGCCAAGATTTTGTTGCATTTCTATTTACAACAGCCAGGATTTTCTCAGCTTTTGTTGCATTGCTATTTACAACAGCCAGGATTTTCTCAGGGATCCTTTGACCCTGACTTCAACTTTATGGTTTTTGGTTTGCTCATGATCTCTGCTAGTAGAGGTGGAGCAGCACCGGCACCAATTCAGGGATGAGCTAGTGCAATGGCATTGGAGGTGGAGGGGGTATTGGATTTAACTCTACATAGATTTATATTCCTGCCCCATGTCTGCATGAAAACTTCCTTTCAAGAATGTTCAAGCGAACATGCGTCAATTTGCATGACAACCTCCAGGAATGTTCAAGGGAACATGTGGCAATTTGCATGAGTCTTTTTTTCGTGCAATGAATACATCAAACTGCAGAGAGGCATCGACTGCAGAGATAACTTGACGACGGAGACTTGATACCTCTACTACAACCAATGTAAATTTAGATTAAAAAAAACAATTATGGACACTGACAAATATGAAAAAAAAAATTGCAAACAAACCAACCAATGTAAATTTAGATTAAAAAAAACAATTATACCAGGGTATTTATGTCTCGTCAAAGGTACTTAGACCAATCAAAAAGTAAATTTTATGAAAATACAAAATAAGGAAATATTTTCTATATTTAAAAAAAAAGTTTAATAAGACATAAAAGAAAGCATTGGTTAAAATATAAAAACCGTCCTCAAAATCACTCGGGTGCGATCTGAGCCACATCAACTTTTAACATGGTTGGATTTTTTGTCCCCACAGGTTTCGAACCAGTGATTTTTTAACACGAAGTGGCTTAACAACACACTCTGTCACCGACTATCCTACACCTCGAGGACTTAACTATTTATTATTATTATTATTATTGACTAATTTAATTATTTAATTTATTTTTTTAATTTGATTTATTAATGTTATAAATATAAGAGGTTATAAATGCCCATTGTTATTCTCAATGCAATTAATTTACCAACAAAAAGAGTTCAATTCACAATTCATCGCAACATGAAATCAACTACAATGCAAGGAAAGAGATGAATCTTCCACAAGAAGTCGACTTGGCCAAAGAAGAATAATCAAATATGTGAAGAGGGAATTGACTAGCCAAGAAAGAAATTAATCTACCGAGGGGGGTTTGATTTCAAAGACCAGACTTTTGCTTGGTTTTTAATTGTTGCTAAGATAGATTGTAACCAAGTCTAAAGATGAAATAGACTTGCATGTTGAAGACAGGGATGGGTTCTGAGTTAATGTTGCAATCAAGGGTGCGCAAGATCGAACACTAGGCCAAAACATTAGTGCGAAGGTTGAAGATATTTGGAGTTCTAAGCATTAAGAAAGTTATGACATGCTTCTAGAGCAACATGAAAGAAGGAGAATCAGATGGTAGCAAGCATTGACAAGTTTATGATAGGAAGGAGAAACGCATTGTCAGTAGGGTAGTAAAGCACTTGTTCTTCTTCTAAGAGCAAGGAGAGGATGAGAATGTTCATCTTGATCCATTGTTGTAGAAGATAGTTGAAGGAATGAAGCAATTCCTTGGAGTCATATTGAAACCTCGATAATGTGGATCTTGAAGTGATGAATAATAATGATTTTTGGGCTAAATATTTATTTCCTCCACATTTACATGATTTCCTTGTGTCCTGATATTTCCTTGAGAAAATCTCTCATCTAGGGTACGTAATAGTATGGTTGACATGGAATTTTGCAATTCTTTCATATTCGTATCCATCTATACCCTATTTTATTCCATCTTCTATTCCAGCAAGATTTCCATTTTATCTTCCATTTCCTTTTTAAGTGTCTCTTAGGAATGTGAGAAATCCACATGTTTCAACACACTACCAATCATTTCATCAACTTGGTTCTTCAATTGGGATAGCCTATTTTTGAAGTCTTCATTTTCTTCAAATATCATGTGTGAGATCTTCAGAGGTTTACTAGGAGTATAAATTATTGATTGTGAATGGGGAATTTGTATCAATGATAGGAATGGGGAATTTGTCTTTGATTGTGAATTTGTTGAGGGCGCAGAAATTGGGACACATGCACCAAGTGCCTTCTTTCTTGAGTACCGTGACTATAGGAGAAGAATAAGGGTTGGTGCTAGGAAGAATAACACTCGCCGGTAGAAATTCCTAAACAATTTTCTCAATTTTAATTTTCTGGGCAAAGGGATGATGATAAGGGAGAACATTAGGAGGAATACTGCCATGGACCAAGGGAATGGAACGATCATGTGTGCCACAGGAAGGGGGAAGCCCTTAGGGAGTGTTAAAAATAGTTTGTTGTTGGGATAAAAGAGATTAGAGGTTGGGATTCATAGTAGGTGAGGGGGTCTCAACTGATCAAATGGAATGGAGTTGGGAAATAATGTCGGAATGGCATTTTTTTAGTAGCTTTTCCATTCGGTGGGAACTGATGATCTTAGGGGAGTTTGTCGTGATGCCTTGGAACTTATACTGTTGTCCCTCCTATTGGAATTGCATGGTTAATTCCTTGAAATCCATGTTGATGGGGCCTAGTGTGGGTAGCCATTCAACACCAAGCACAATGTCATAACCGCCCATGTCGATAGCAAACATATGAGATTTTAGGTGGTACTGACCAATTTGTAGGCGCACATTTTCACAACACCCCCCACATGTTATGACCCAAGAGAAGCATATATAAGGTTAAATGTATATGATATGACCCCAAGGGGGGTTATATATGGGACTAAATGTACATGTAATGTGTAAATATATATGTAATAGGGTCATCCTAATAGTAAAGGGGTCTCATGTGTAGGTGTGAATAGGTATATATAGAGATCATGTATTCATTATCGAGGACATGTGAATTGTAATGTATGAATGTATTTGGATATTTGGAGGAGATTCTCGTATTCTTTAAGGATTTATTGTATAACTTATCTATCTTGGAGTTGTGCTTTGTTCTCACATTTTGTACATGGTGTGTACTTATGTTATGTTTTGATATTTTAAGCATTTAGACCATAACTTTTGGTATGAGAGCATCGATTCTAGGGTTTTTCTTCTCCAAGTGATTCATCTTGGAATTTTCTCTATAACTTGTTTTCTGGGCCACTTCAGATAATGAAACTTGGAGGTTATTTATAATATATAGCAAGGTACATGTGGTACAAATTTCAAGTTCTGGCCATTATTCTTTTGGAGATACATCCTGTGGAAGATAGGGTTTTTGACTAGTCGTGTAACTAGTCTCAAATAGGTGTTTTGAGTAAAACAATCATATATTTTTTTAGCAAAGATCCAAATTCAGTGAGATTAGTTGCATTTGAAAGAGGATAGTTCATAGTATCTTTGGTACAAATTTCATAATCGAGTATTAAATATTGGATACATGGCATTATGTACAAGTTCGCTCTCTGGGAAAGGCCAAAAATCAACAAGGCTTGGGAAAGTTACCATAACTTTCACTTGGCACATCAAATTTTGGTCATACCTATGGAATTATAGAGAATACATATTTGAGTGCTACAGGTCGAAATTTCAGACCCAAAGGGGCCAAAATTTCAGAAATACATCAAAAGGAAGGTCGACCAAAAGGACAGACTCTAAATCAGGGTTTCAAAGGTATGCTCGCTTAAAACTATCATAACTTTTGATTGGGATGCATGATTGAGATGATTCAAAAGCCATTGTAAAGAGAAAACATAGAGGATTATATTGGAACAATGATTATAACTATTTGAGATCATTATTCCTAATATATTGAGGTTGTAAGTTAAAGTTTGGGTTAGACCTCAATTAAGAATCAATGGAAGTCCCTTACTTTAGTGGAAATGAAGATGAAACAAATCCTATGAAATGGTTGAGGATAGTAAATAAATATTGCATAAATGATTTAATGGAAAGAAATTATTTTTTTGGTGAAGCTTGTAAGTGGTGGATGAGTATTGATCAGGATACTAGAATGAACATCACATGGGAAAAAATTAAAGAACTCTTCTCAAATAAATGGATTATGGATACATAAATGGAGGCAGTGTATAAAATTCAAGAGGAGTTAAAATAATCAAAAGAATAGATCAAGAAGGGTGATGAGCTATATAAGATATAGGACCTTAATGAAGCACTTGTTAAAGAAGTTCAAAAATTAAAACATAGAATGAATAGTAAAGGGAAGTGGGAAAAGGACGAGGCAAGGGAAGAATTGAAAAAGAAATATGTAGATTATGAAACCATAATAAAAAAACTATTGGATGAGGTTAAGAGATTGAAAGAAGAAAATAAGCATTGTCAAAATCAAGAAAAATAAAGGATATTAGATGAAGAATATACCAAAAGACTTGAAGGGGAAATTTGCAAGAAGGTTGAGGAATCCCTAAATATTAATGAGGTAAAATTAGAAATGCAATCAAGAATTGAAGGACGTTAAAATTTGATATATGGGGTCACATTGCAGCTTCAAAAGGAAAAAGAAGACAAGATTCAAGAAAGTCACCGGAAAATACTTCAAGAAGTTGAACTCCATCTAGAGGATGTACATGCCAAATATGATGGTATTATCTCCAAAGCCAGAGTAATCAAAGACCAAGCAAAGAGGATCGAGGATGCCATTGTCTCTAAAAAGAAGATAGATGAAATGGTTGTGCAAAGTGAAGAAAAACCATCAAATGTGAAACCATATCAACACCCTAATTATCAGGAAATACTTCAAGGAAGACGGGAAGGTGGATATCAACATTATCAAGGAAGAAGATGGAATAATTGTCAATATCCATGGAAGAAGGCATCACAAAACCAGTATTCAACAAGATATTATCATAGACCAACATCTACTACAAATTGGAGAAGCTTCAACAACAATACATGGAATCAAATGAAAGAAAATTATGCAACAACTAGACACCCAAGGATTATGACCAGAAATAATTGATTTTGAATGGATGGATCATCATCAAATGAAAGAAAAAATAAGAAACATAAGAAAATCGTATTACTTGGTTTCATCACATGTGAAGCCTTTAATTGTAAAGCTTTGAGGACAAAGCTTTTTGAAGGAGGGTACTATGTTATGACCCAAGGGGGGCATATATATGGTTAAATGTATATTGTATGACTCCAATGGGGGGGCATATATGGTGTTAAATGTACATGTAATGTGTAAATATATATGTAATAGAGTCGACCTAATAATAATGGGGCCTCATGTGTAGGTATGAATAGTTATATATGGAGATCATGCATTCATTATTGAGAAGATGTGAATTGTGATGGATGAATGTATTTGGATAATTGGAGGAGGTTCTCCTATTCTTTAAGGACTTATTGCATAACTTATCTATCTTGGACTTGTGTTCCATGCTCACATTCTATACATGGTGTGTACTTTTGTTCTGTTATGATGTTTTAAGCATTTGGATTCCAACACCACATTTCATGGAATCGTCATTTGCAATCATGATTTGAAAATTGTTGATTGCATGGATATATAGCACATGGTCTCTTGAGCAATGCGGCGATGAGTAAACTTATGGGTGTTGCCAATGTCGACTAGGATAATAACTTTCCCATGCTTAATGTAGCGAATTAACTTGAGGGTTTGGGGAGCATAAAGACCAGTGATGTCAGCGAGATGAGCGGTTTAATTTCTAGTGGATCAGAGGGTGGGGTATTATCATTTGCTTGGGGTATCTCTTTAGCATGGGAAATATCAACCTCATCATCAGAAACATCCTTAGAAGTGGCCATAAAAATCTTTTGTTCCATACACTTGTGCCCTGGAAAATATTTGTCATTACAATTATAGCAAAAACCCTTGAGTTGGTGTTCAACCATTTCTAATTAGGTTAATTTATGGATCTTGAGAGGAGTGGGACGAGGGTCTAGATTGGTGGGTCGGGGAGGGGAATAAAAGATGTTTTTTTTTTGTTTTTTTTTGTTTGTTTCAGGAAGAGACTACATGTTGTGCTTCCTTGGCACATTGAGTAGCTTCTAACCATGTCTGGGGGCGAGCCATTAACATGGGATCTGTTGATATTATGGTAGTTGTGGGAGGTATTAACTTCCATATGTAACCTTTGACTAGAATAGAATATTCTGGAAGCAAGAGAAACCCTAAACAGATGTGTGAAAACCCTAGAAAACATGTCAGCTCAGCAAAATATATAGTATTAAGATATTATCCTCCAGGAAGACAAGTTGGCCTAGACAGGTGACAGAACCACTATAAATAGAGGACGTCTTGGCTCATTTGTTCACTCACTCACACACTCTCAGTCACCCATAAATAGTGTGCAAGTTTGGAGGAGATGCGAAAACGACTACAGTTGCACGATTTTATCTTGTTTAGTCTTTCTGGTACTTTCTCTTATGCACTACCCTGGGAGAAGGTGTGCTCTCTTGGTTATCTATTGGTTATGGTGTGGCTTCCTGGAATCATTCTTTCTGTCAAAGCTTAAGGTGCTCAGGGGTGGCTTTATGCCTATGGTTGGGTGAAAATGGTGTAGAATTTTCTATGGTTAAACGAGCACATCAACATTATTCTAACATGATCGAATGCCATCCTTCAGGCCACTAATAAAGCATTCTCGAAAGAAGGTGTCAAACATGCCATCGATTTTGAAAGCCAACTACTCAAAGGTGGTGATATATTCTTCCATTGTGCCAAACTGTTTTAGCTTGGTCAAACAACCCAAATGATGTGTGTCCGTGTCAAAGTGTTCATAAAGATCTGCAACAAACTCTGTCCAAGAACCATACCCTCTGCGTGAATTTTTACGCCATTTCCAACATTGTCAACATTCAAGATCCAAATAAAGGACACTAATACGAAGTTTGACTAAACCATCAGTAATATCGTGCAGGGAGAAATAATGTTCCATTTGATTGACCCAGCCCATGGGATCCGAGCCATCAAATTTATTCACGTACACTTTGGGAAGACAGAGTTCACGATGAGGAGGGTTGGAATGAAAGGGCATGTACTGGGAGGAATCAATGCCTTCTAGGTTATAAGGTTGTTCAAAGGAGGTAGGGCCCTTGGGTAGATTCATCTAGTCGTGCACCTCAGTAGTAAAGGATTGAAGGTTTCTTTTCACATGATCAAAGAGGGCTTCCATTTTGGCATCAATGGTGGAATTGAGAACCATAATATTGCATTGAATTTTTTAATTTATCTATGTTTCTTGGTGATGTCAGTTGACAGGGAATTAATGCGGGTGTCAAGTTCTTGGTTGTAGGTTTGGGCCACAGTGGAGAGAAGCGGGAATAATGGGGTTCGTGGGTCCGCATAGAAATGGGTTATTGGTGAAGGGTACCACCGCGATTAGTGCAAAGAGAGGAAGTCGATGGGATAGGTCACAAATAAGAGTGACGTAGAGGGTGGGTGATGTTGGCGACGGAAGTCACTCCTGGATTGCTTGCAGGAGCAGAGCCCGATGCCCATCAGTTTATGTCACGGTTTGCGTATGGAAGAGGTGATCGAATGGAAGTAAACTCGGACGATATTGTTTCGACTCCGAAACTAGGCCCGGCACGCATGGGTAGGTGAGGTCTTGGACATACTTCAGACAGTGAGTTGTAGTAAGGGTGAGTAGGGGGGAAGACTTATATCAGAGAGATGCAAAGGTCTGTTGTCAACATCAGGTTTCTAGCAGACTGTAGGAGAATGCATTTAAGCTCGAGATCATCTTACATTCAAACGCAGAAAACCAGGGAATACAATAGTGTCACAATAAAACCTTTATCATAACGCAACTGCAATAATTCATGTGAATCAGTCAATCATGAACTCCCTTAGTACGAGATGAAACTAGATGAAACAGGGAAATTGTCTTTCATAAAACCAGAAATCTTACATACAGATGCATAACTAGAATACTAGAGCGTCTGTTAAAACATTACAATCGGGAGCCTCGCTCTACCATCGATGGATTACAAAATACAAAGACTGAGTCTATATACTCAGCAAAATTTGCCTATCAGAGGCACATTCAGTCATCCAAGGCATGGTGTCCCTTCAGCCGAATTCAGATGAATAACTTTCATCAGACGCCGCCTTAACTGCACATGGCTCCTGCAGGGGAGATAGTTGCAACATTAAAGGCCAACATGGCGTGCGCAGACTTTCTCTGGTCAGATGAGGACCAGCCATGACCCTTTGGAGAAAATCAGTGTATAGGACCGTCTCAGGCAGACTGTCTGTCGGAACCCCCATACCTTACATTCAATAAGTGAGTTGAGGTTTCAACTACCTATGTTCAGCTTCATTTAATTCTTTAGCGAGGACCAGGATCGAAGTCGAGCTGAACTGGTCTTGGAGGACGCGGTATTCCCTTCTGTGGAAAAACCCGACGCTTTGGCACCTTTGCATAACTCTCTTCCCTTCTCAAGTGACCGCGGGCCCCACTTTCGGCGCTTTCGGCGCTATAGGGGTTCGGGGTTTCGAGATGTGGAACAACATGAAACTCTCACCCCTCGAACTTCTGAATGCCAAAACGCCGACCCGATTAGATCTCGCGCCACGCATCCTCTGGATGTACGGCTGCTATTCTCCCCTGCACACTATGGGCGCAATCTATTGTGTTAACTTCAGCGCAACTTCCTTATTCGCGATTTCCCACCAACTGTTGATCTGCTCATATGGATGGATCTGGACTGTTGACACTATAATCCTGCCCGCTTGCTTGATTTTAAGTCTGAAAAGGACTTTTTCTGTGTGCTACGCTTGGGCACTCCTCGTGCAACCTGCAGACCTGGATATCCCGATGCCGAAGACAAGAATTGTCGCTAACATATAGGCTCCATGGGGGATAGATTCATCCCTGTGATGCTCTAAGAACTCATTTTGCAGTTTCAGTGCCTTGTTATTGGGCTATGGAGTCATTTACTAAGCCGAAAATATACAAACAGAAAATGAACAAAGAACTAACGGACAATATTTACAAACAAAGGAGATGTCTAAGGCTCAAACAAAACATTTCTTCAGAAAATGCCCATTCACTGGGCTGTTGAAAACCTCTTCACCCTCCAGTTCGTGCAACTGGTACGTGTTGTTTGAGAAGACCTCAGAGATTTTGAAGGGGTCGATCCAGAGGGCATCAAACTTGTTATGTTTGCCCTTATCCTGTCTGGGTGCATCCCACTTAAGTACCAAATCCCCGATCTCGAACTCCTTCTTCCTGATCTTCCTGTCAAAAGCTTGTTTGACCCTTTGTTGATGACTATGAGCAGGGTCCCTCACATGTTCCCTAATCTGTTGTACTTCTACTATCTGATGAATCCTTCTGATCATATGATCTGACTCTCCCTCATAATCTTGAAATAACTTCGCCACAGGTAAGGCAAGTTGAGTGGGAAAAACCGCCTCTGCTCCGTAAACCAGCTGAAAAGGCGAGGTGCTCAGGGATTTCTTCGTTGTCACTCGATCAGCCCATAAAGAAAATTTCAACTTCGACTCCCAGGCCCTTTTGTTGTCCTCCAATAGTCTTTTGATGATCCTTATCAGGCCCTTGTTGGAGGATTCGGCTAAACCATTGCCCTGGGGATAGTAGGGGGCGGAGTGAATTAGCGAGATTTGGAACTACTCACAGAACTTAATGAGAGGCTCAGATTTGAAAGAAGCAGCATTATCAGTTATGATCCTGCTGGGGCAGCCAAATCTGGCTATGATATCCTTCAGGAAACTGATAATTACTTTGTGGGATGTACTTCTGGTAGGGACAACTTCTATCCATTTGGTGAAATAATCTATTGCAGTCAGAATCCATCTGTGCTGGCCACTTGAGGGAGGATGAATCTCCCCAATAAAGTCTAGCCCCCACTGTTGAAAATGTGTTGAAGCTATCACAGGCTTCAGTGGTAGTGGCCCAAGCTGTTGTTTCCCTGAGAACTTTTGGCATTTGATGCAAGCCCTGATTTCTCTGCTGACATCAACAAATAAAGTGGGCCAGTAATACCAAGCCCTAAGGATTTTGTGAGCTGTGGTATTCCAGAAATGATGCCCCCCACAAAGGCCTCTGTGGAAATCAAACATGACCTTCTGGGCTTCTAGTGGGTTCAGACATCTTAGCAGCACTCCTAGGGGGTCTCTCCAGTATAAGACTTGCCCAATGAGGCAATATTTGACTACCTTGAGATTTAAAGCTCTTGCCTTACTTTTACACATTCCATCTAGGGGCTTCAACTCCCGCAAAAAGTACAAAATGTCACGATACCAGGCACACTCTGCCAGTAATACGCCTTCCTGAGAGCGTTGACTGGGAAACTCAACTTGCTGAATTCGTGAGCAGGTATTGATGAAACTAACGCTCAGGGATTCGTAATTGGATTCATCCAGTAGCTTGGCTAAACCTTGCCCCTTAACCAACTTGGTGGGATTTATCTCCAAGTCAAATTCCAGGATTCTAGGGATCCATCTGCCTCTTCTCCCATCTATATCAGGCTGTATAAGGATGTCCTTCACAGAAGTTGAAGGAACGTATGTGGTTACCCTTGAGTGCAGGACATAGACTCTGAAAGCTTTGAGAGCTTTCACTAAGGCATAGGCATGTTTCTCCATGATTTCATACCTGATCTCTGCATCTCTTAATGCCCTGTTGAAGAAGGAAATGGGTTGCTCTCGCCCTTCCTTATTTTTCTGCAACAAGACCGCCACTACTGTATCAAAAGAAGCAAAAGAGAAAATTAGGAACTCTTTGGAATAGTCAGGACTAATCAGCACAGGTGCCTCTGTCAATTCCCTTTTTATTTGGATAAAAGATTCCCTGGGTTTAGCAGTCCATTTTACTTCATTTCCTTTCCTGAGCATGGTTGTGATATGTTTCACCAACTCAGCAAAATTTGAGACGAATCTCCTCAAGAAATTGATCTTTCCCAGAAAGGCCTGAACTTCCTTCTTGGATCTAGGAAGTGACAGGGTTTGAATCGCCTCTACTCTTCTAGGATCAATTCTCACTCCCTCTGTTGATACTATATGGCCTAATAACTTCCCCTCCTTCATAGCAAACAAATATTTCTTGGGGTTTAGGGATAGGCCAAACCTCCAGCACTTCAGGAAAACTTTCCTCAAGTGGCAGCGGTGCTCCTTGTCTGACCTAGAGAAGACCGTGATGTCATCTAGATAGATTACCACAAACTGGTCCTTCTCCCCGATGAATGCTATATCCATAGCTCACTGCAACATTGCTCCCACATTCATCAATCCAAAAGGCATTTTGGCATACATGAATGTACCCCAAGGAGTGGTGAAGGTTGTTTTTTCTCTGTCCTCAGGCATGACTGATATCTAATTATAACCAGAAAAACCATCAATCATGGATATCCTAGAGGCACCCATTACCCTTTGCAATATGTGTTCCATGTTGGGCAGGGGATAATTGTCTTTCCTTGAGCTCCTGTTCAGGTTCCTGAAATCAACACAGAGTTTGATTTCTCCACTTTTCTTCCTTACTGGGACCAAATCGGCCACCCATTCAGAATATTTCAAGGGGACAATAATTTGGGCATCTAACAATTTATTCACTTCTTTCTCCATGAAAGGTAGCAACATGGGATTTATCTGTCTCAGCTTCTGTCTAAATGGTTTAGCCTCTTCCTTTAGTGGGATCTTGTGCTCAATGACAGATGTGTCATAAGTCTTGAGGTCTTCGTATGTCCATGCAAACACATCAGCAAACTCTTTTAGCAACTCGGTATATTCGGCCTTCTGTTCTCTGGTCAAACTGCTTGATAATTTGACAAACCTGGGCTCCTCCTGTGTGCTAATGTTGCATTCGGTTGTATCAGCATCTTCATTTGAAACCTTACCCTTTACGGCCACATCATTCCATCGAACAGTCTTTCCAAGGGGACCAGTCCTCTCGGAATGTGATTGTTGGGCAGCTGAATAATCTGGTGATTAGCAATTTTATTTAAAAACACCTCAGGGCAAGGGTTACCTTTCGGGTCGAGATCCTGATCAATGTGCAATGCAGAAAATTCATCAACAGATTGGAGAAATTTTAGATTTCCAGGTCATCTTCAAATACCTTCCAATGCTTGATGTTGTTCGGTACTGAGGGCCTATATCTTATTTCAGCATCATATTTGACCCTAGGTGGCAGAGGAACTTTGAGAAAACTAGCTGAGACAGCTAAAGAATCGGCTAAAGTATTCTCCCCCCTCGAAATGAAAGAAATGTTAAAGGCCAAGAAGAAATTGTCAATCAGGTCCCATACCTCATTTCTGTAATTGTTGAGCCTGGGATTATTAGCACGATAAGCATTTCTGACTCGCTGGATAATCAACTCGGCATCTCCAAATATTGTTATTTCTTTAATTCCCATTTCCTTTGCAGCCCTCATACCCAGAACAAGAGCTTCATATTCTGCCACATTGTTGGTGATTTCGAATTCCAGCTTGTATGACAGGGATATGGCCTCTTGACAAGGTGATATGAAAACCACCCCGGCGCCAGCGCCTTTGCTAGAAGAAGCTCCGTCGAAAAACATCTTCCAAACAGAGGTGGTTGGAGGGGGTACCTCCTGATTAAGAATGGGCTGCTTTCTGATCTGTAAAGGGACCTCAGGAGCTTCAGTGATCTGCAACAAACTAGACCCTAAATCGGTGGCAAGTACAAAGATGGGGTGATTAGTGGGGTTTTCTTCATCACTGACAATATAGGCTAGCTGGGCTTCTCTATATAACCTCATTTGTTCCCCTCCAAAGACTGGAATGGTGGCATACGTGAGATCCATCTGCAATGTTCCCCCAAGCTTTTTAATCCAAGATCTAGACAACAACATGCCAAATTTGGGGGGAACGTCAGCTACCACAATATCCATGACCACACTCTTCATTGGCAGTTGAAACAAAGAAACCACCAGGTCTTTGATGACTCCTAGACACTGCACTCTTCTCGAATCGAAAGAGTACAAATCATGATAAGTTTTTGTCACCTCCAGTCCCAATTCTTCTATAACTATTTTGGGCATAAGGTTATGGGAAGCCCCTGAATCCATGAGGCAGTTATGCAACACTTTATCATGTATATTCAGGGATGTGTAGAAGGGAGGGGATGAATCATCTCTATCTTCTACCATGGGCCCTAGGACAACTGCTGGATTTTCATCCTGGAGATTTATTGACTCAGTGGAAGGCTGGGGGAGCTCAGATTGTAGCAGCTTGGAGAGGGACCTTTTTAAATCTTCATTTTTAACTAGTTCCGATAGGGGTACAGGGATTCTAATCTTCTGAATTTCATGCTCAGAATTGAAGGAAGTAATAGGCTTAGGAGCTTCCCTTACCTCAGTGACAGGTTCCTTGGCTGCTGGCGAAGCACTTTGAGTTTTCTTTTCTTTAGTAGTGATTGATGCAGCTTTAGTAGGCCTATCTGCTATGAGGGGCTGGTCTTGGCTGTCAAAGTCTCCTTCTTTCTTTCTTGACCTAAGATTGTATCTGTTAGAGGCGTGACCGACCCTTTCTCCCTTACCTAACTCATGTATTTGAACGTTCATCAGGGATTTCTCATATGCAGACTGAGTCAAATGAGGAAAATGAGGGGCTTCTTCAACACAATGAATTTTGGGGTCGAACTCGTCTATCTCCTCCCCTCCCTCATGAGTAACCAGGTTATTTTGGAGAGGGGTTTGAATCCTTTGATCTTCTCTGCCTTTTTCCCTTTGTTCCCTTGGGAAGGCCCGCGGTCCATTGTTATCAAGTCTCCTGAAACCTCTACCATCAGCATTTTGGGGATTTTTGTACATGGGCTTCCCTTCTAACTCCCACCTATCCATTCTAGCAGAAAGTGACTTTAGTATTCTAGTTGTCTCATCTATCTGAAGGGGCAGGGGAGAGGGGCTGGATGAGGAAGTTTCAGGCCTCTATCTGGATATGTTTCTACAAACAGTGCTCCTGAGTCGGTCAACAACCAATATATTAGATTCTACCTCCAGGGATGCATCTTGCATATGGGCCAGAGTAGTGGCTCTTCTTTCCCTGAGTAGGAGGCAGAAATCAGGATCAAAAGCGCTGGCATAAGTGATATTTACGGAGGCTTCTGAGGGTTTGATCTCAGTAGGGATTTTATTGTACATTTTATTGAATCTCTTGGAGAAGTCAGAGACAGACTCTCCTTCTTTTCTCTTCAAAGACCCAAACTCTGTCATGTAATACATGAAGTCTTTTTTATCTCCCCGTTGTCTCAAAAAGGCATTATCTAAAGCTTTGATCCCATCAATAGATCCAGGAAGCAGGGCTTTGAACCATTTTCTAGCCTCACCTTGAAGGCTATGGACAAAAATCCTCATCCATACATCTGCATGCATGATGACATTATCATCTGTGAAACGGTAAAAGGCTTCTAGGTGTTCTTCTACAGTTATGTCCCCCTCACCTGTAAACTTGGGCAACTGCTTGAAGTAACCATCTGCTGGGAGGGCGTTGAGAGGCTGCGGTAGCACGAGGGGAGCATACCTAGCGGCTATAATGGCCTCCATTCTGGTCATAGGGGGATTTGCTCCTGCCATGGGGATATTAGGTGGAGGAGAACTCAGAGGAGAAGGAGTTTGCGAAGGGGCTACTAGGAATGAGTCCCGAAGTGGAGTGGGAAACAAGAGGGGATTTAAGGAGAAGGCTAACGATCTCAAGTCAGCAGGTGCTCCTCTTTGCACGGGAGTAGTAACGGTAGCAAGAGGAAGAGCAGTAAATATAGGAGTGGGGAAATTTTCTGCAGTCCTGGGCCTACACCAAGGTACAGCCTCAGAGGAGAGGGGAGTGACAAGGATTTCTCCCTCCAGTCCTAGACTGGGAGGGGAAAACTCAGCAGGAACACTCCCAAAATTCAGGAAACGGGAAACCCCTGAAGGAGGTCTAATAAGAAACTGAGAAGGAGAGAATGGAGTTCCTACAGAAGGAGATGGCATATTACCTGGTTTGGCGGTGGGAGCTTCTTCTTCGGAGGCCTTTCCTTTTCTGAGAACCACCTCTGGATCAGTTTCAGGTGTAGCTAGAGGTAGTTGTGGATGAGACCGCGTGTGTCTGCCTCTAAAAGCCACAATTAATAGAGCAGGTTCTCCCCAACGGAGTCATCACAATGGAGTCGTCAGGTGCACAGTAGCAATCTTCAAAGGCACTAATACCTGATGCACCTTCAGAATCAGAGGTTCAATGTCATTCAATCCCGGGGAAAATTTTCAACTTCGTCCCTGGCAACAGCGCCAAAAATGTTGGCGACGGAAGTCACTCTTGGATTGCTTGCAGGAGCAGAGACCGACGCCCATCAGTTTATGTCACGGTTTGTGTATGGAAGAGGTGATCGAATGGAAGTAAACTCAGATGATATTGTTTCGACTCTGAAACTAGGCTCGACACGCATGGGTAGGTGAGGTCTTGGACATACTTCAGACAGTGAGTTGTAGTAAGGGTGAGTAGGGGGGAAGACTTATATCAGAGAGATGCAAAGGTCTGTTGTCAACATCAAGTTTCTAGCAGACTATAGGAGAATGCATTTAAACGCAAGATCATCTTACATTCAAATGCAGAAAACCAAGGAATACAATAGTGTCACAATAAAACCTTTATCATAACGCAACTGCAATAATTCATGTGAATCAGTCAATCATGAACTCCCTCGGTATGAGATGAAACTAGATGAAACAGGGAAACTGTCTTTCATAAAACAAGAAATCTTACATACAGATGTGTAACCAGAATACTAGAGCATCTGTTAAAACATTACAATCGGGAGCCTCGCTCTACCATCGATGGATTACAAAATACAAAGACTGAGTCTATATACTCAGCAAAATTCACCTATCAGAGGCACGTTCAGTCATCCAAGGCGTGGTGTCCCTTCAGCCGAATTCGAACGGATAACTTTCGTCAAACGATGCCTTAACTGCGCATGGCTCCTGCATGGGAGATAATTGCAACATTAAAGGCCAACATGGCGTGCGCAGACTTTCTCTGGTCATATGAGGATCGGCCATCACCCTTTGGAGAAAATCAGTGTATAGGACCGTCTCGGGCAGACTTTCTGCCAGAACCCCCATACCTTGCATTCAATAAGTGAGCTAAGGTTTCAACTACCTGTGTTCAGCTTCATTTAATTCTTTAGCGAGGACCAGGATCAAATTCGGGCTGAATTGGTCTTGGAGAACGCGGTATTCCCTTCTGTGGCAAAACCCGACGCTTTGGCACCTTTGCATAACTCTCTTCCTTTCTCAAGTGACCACGGACCCCACTTTCGGCGCTTTTGACGCTATCAGGGTTC
The DNA here is from genome assembly GCA_009831015.1 of Picea engelmannii. NCBI lineage: Eukaryota > Viridiplantae > Streptophyta > Pinopsida > Pinales > Pinaceae > Picea > Picea engelmannii. The sequence goes on from ML777475.1 coordinate 1,200,205, forward strand.
GGGGTTTCGAGATGTGGAACAACATGAAACTCTCACCCCTCAAACTTTCGAATGCCGAAATGCCGACTCGATTAGATATCACGCCACGTGTCCTCTGGATGGACGGCTGCTATTCTCTCCTGCACACTATGGGCGCGATCTATTGTGTTAACTTCGGCGCAACTTCCTTATTCGCGATTTCCCGTCAACCGTTGATCTTCTCATATGGATGGATCCAAACCATTGACACTATAATCCTGCCCACTCGCTTGATTTTAAGTCCGAAAAGGACTTTTTCTGTGCACTGCGCTTGGGCGCTCCTCGTGCAACCTGCAGACCTAGATATCCCGATGTCAAAGACAAGAATTGTCGCTAATAGGTGGGTCCACAAAAAAAAGGCTTAGAAGTGATATATACCACGGTGATCGGGGAGAAGAGAGGAATGCGATGGGATGGGCCCAAACAAGGGTGTTGGCGGGAACACTGTGTTTTTTTTTAGTCTTGCATATTTATACTCAGTTTTGAAGAATACTACTATGACCAAATCCTGAACTGTCAACAAGGAAAAGTGTGTAGGAATTTCTCAACCTGGATGGAGGAGGCAAGGTTGCACTGCAAAAGCTCCTCTCTTTTGTTGTTCTAGTCTATTCTGACAACAAGGGTTAGGGTTTTGAGGGTTCCTATAGACAAGGGTTTTCCTTTTGTTATAACTCTCTGATATACATGCAGGGTTGAACAGTAGTACTTGTGATGTCTCGTTCCCAAGAGTAGGCCAGCAGGGAGTGACTTAGTAGTCTATATGTTCCCGTAGACTATAGTCAGGCACAAACAGGGAACAAGATGGAGAAATAAGGAGGATTTGATGGCTAAACGATGAATTAAGCCAAAATACTTAGAAAAAGCCACTTAAGCCTGAGTCAACGAAGAATTAGAATGAAAAGGCATTAAAGGGGGATTTTATTAATTAATTAATCACTTTAGGAGGAAAAGTGCCTAGCTTAAGTGAGGTAAATGGTGAATTAGCTTGGGAAAGGTATAAAGGGAGGAATTTAACCTAATTACTCATTATGCATTGTTATGATTTGATGTTGAGAGTTCCCAGAGGAGGAGGAGAGTCGACCTTACTGTTTTGTGGATTTCTAGAGGAAACCACCACCATTGATCAGTTTCGGTGTTGAGAGACACACCCTAGCCCATCGGAGATACCATCCAGGTATTTCATCATACTTTTCAGGAGTATCCATTGGAGAGTGCGCAGCTCAGCCAGTGAGGGCCCAAGTCAGTTTGAGGGTTTGGAGAGCTGCACGAGATCTGTATCCATATTGCAGTTTCCTTCCAAACCATTATAGATCCAGCCAGGGCGCTTCTATTGAGCCATCCATCGTCAGATTCTGACGGTGGAATCTTGCAGATCAACTCATTAGGCCATTTAGGGCGCAGCTCTTCCGGACAGACATTTGGTGTTGTAGGCAGAGTTTCACAGCAGATCCAGACAAATTCTTCTGACCCATTTCCTTATTTGGTGAGATGATCATTTTGAGCCATATAGTAGCAGATTTCGTTGGTGGAATCCTTTGGGGCGCATCCAGTGCTCCAGGAGGTGCGCAAACCCCCCAGGGGTCTAGATCGAGTGCCTTAGAGACCAGATTCGAGATCCGGCACTCACCCATTTCAGTCTAGAGGCCAGGGTGATTCTTTTGGAGCAATTTCCAGCGTATTCTGACGGTCTAAACTTCCAGACGAGTTTTCCAGCTAGTAGTGGTTACTGTACTTCATCAGGATCGCATATTTTCGTCAATCTATCCATGCATGCATAAGATCTGCTATCATCTTCTGATCACGGGTATTTTTATGTTATTTGATTGTATTCCAGTACTAATCCATGAGATCTGGCTGATGTTTATATTCTATATTTCCAGTAGGCTATTGTATTTCCATGCTCGAACCGTATTATACATGATATTGGGCAATTGATGTTCTTTACTTCAGCATGCATCCTCTATATGTTGTTTAAACCATAAATATGCAACATGCACATGCAATAACCAACATGCACATGCAATAACCATCAAGATCTCAAACATACAACTGAAACGCATCCCGAAACCCCCAGCGTATTAGATCTCCAAGACAAAATAATAGATCAGTAGAAAATATCTTGATCAGCGGGATCAGGGATATTTTAGTGGTATCAGAGCTTTATTCCTGCCAGCCTGTGACTAAAGACAATGAATACAGTAGAAGAACCAGATGGTCATGAGCATGTAGGTGACGAATATGTCACTTACAACAGGCACAGGGAAAGGAGGGATAGGCCTAACTTTCCTCCCTTCCCTCCCAGTTCAGAGGAAGAGGAAGAGGCACACGGAGAAGTAGAGAGAAGAGTAGGGCGCAAGGCCGAGAGCGAAGCAGAGAGGAGGCTAGGTGACAGATATGAGCGACTAGAGGGCAGTGGTAAGGCCACCGAGGATCCAAACATAGCCTTCATGCAAGTTATCAGTGATATGCTAGCTAGTCAGCGGACCATGTCTCAAACTTTGGCTCAGGTAACAGATAGACTGGCTATGTTAGACATCCCCGACACACAAGCCCCACATGCAGCACATGGGACCTCAGGGGCAAGTAGTAGACCCTAGTCACCCACTCGCACATATACCTCTGTGAGTAGGAATCCACGTTCGTTGTTTCCCAATTTCCAGAGGGCATCCCTGGTAGCAGCACAGATACCGATAGCACATAGACCACCCACTCAGGCAGAGGACATTGCAAAGTATCGGAGAGAATATGCAGCTTTGGGCCATGACTTTCATCAGGATATGACCTTAGTCAAGTATTGTGGACTCAGACTCAGGAACCGTCCTAGAGAGCCACAGAGGGGAGGGCAGTAGCAGTAGGGGCATAACATTGACTTCATCCAAAAAGTTGGTAAACTCACCATACCTTCTTTTGACGGATCGTCCAAATGCAGCGCCAGAGCTTGGGTACAGAAACTAGACACCTACTACAAGCTCAACCAGATGACCGAGTCAGAAGCCATCAATTTCACCACCATACACTTGGAGGGTGAGGCACATGAGTGGTGGTATCACGGGTTGGTGACATTGGGTCACAATCGCATCACCTCCTATAGAGAGTTCACAGAGAGACTCATGGATAGATTTGATAGGAGGGATCCAGAGATCCATTTTAGAGATCTAGCCCAGTTGAGACAAACTGGCACAGCAAAGGCATTCATCTCATAGTTTCAAAGGGTAGCAGTGGTAGTGACAGACATATCTGAGCCCCGATTGGTCATGTTATTCATAGAAGGGCTCATAGAACCCTTGAGAGGATGGGTGAAGGCCTACCAGCCTCATAACTTGTAGGAAGCCATCCGGCGCACTAGAGATTTGGCAGATTCAATGCCAAAAACTAAACCCTTCACTAAACCCTTTGTACCACAGAGAGACAAGGATCAGAAGAATCTTCTAAGGGAATGGAAGGGCAAGCCCAAGTTGGATGATGATACGTGACAGGAGTTGATGAGGAAGAAGATTTGCTTCTCCTGCAAAGACCCTTGGGTCCCCGGGCATAGATGCATGGGGAAGGGACAGATCCACTATATTGAAGTGGAATCAGGCAGTGAGGAGGAGGATGAGGATATTCAGGCACCAACAGATAGTGATTCAGAGATTGAGACCACTCATGAGCCAGAGCATCAGCCGAAGAAACCTCAGATACCGACAAGGGCACAGCCCCAGGCGGAGGCAAAACCTCGTAGAGAGGTGAAAGGGGGAACCATAGCCACCCTTTTAGGAGTACCCAGGTACAACACTCTCAGGCTCAAGGGAAATGCATGACAGCTTTAGTTGATGGTGGGGCCACCCACAACTTCATAGATGCATCCTTAGTAGCTAGGAGGGGGTTACGCATAGAGGAGTTTGAGGGATTCCATGTGGCAGTGGTTGATGGATACACGATGAAATGCTTGGACATGATCCCTAACCTAGAGGTCAAACTAGGCAACTACACCCTGACTGACACATTCTATGTAGTTGACCTATCGGATACTGATGTCGTGTTAGGGGTACAGTGGTTATATTCATTGGGGAAGAACTATCAGACGTTGACCATGAGCTTCAGAGACACCAGTGGATCGAGAGTTGTGCTGAGAGGCATGTCTATAGGAGCACCTCGAGCAGTATCGGCAAAGAGGATGGAGCAGATCTTTCATCATGGTGATGTGGCTTATGTTGCAACGTGTTTGATCACCAAGCGAAAGGACTCAAAGGGTAGGGATCAGTACCATCCACAGATCAGAGAGCTTCTGGGACGTTATGAGCTAGTATTTGGGCCGATACCACCAGGGAGACCGCCAGACAGGGGTTTTGAGCACATGATTGAGTTAGAAGCAGGGGCTACTTCAGTGATTACAGCACCGTATAGGCACCCTAAGAAATTTAAGGATGAAATTGAGAAAGCAATCAAAGAATTGCTCGCTATGGGGCACATCGGGCCTAGCATGAGTCTGTTTGCATCTTCAGTCATCATGGTACTGAAGAAGGATGGCACGTTATGGATGTGCATCGATTACAAAGCGCTCAACAATAAAACAATCAAGAATCGTTACCCCATTCCATGCATAGATGAGCTGATGGATGAGTTACATGGGGCAGTCTTTTTCACTAAGATTGATCTACGCTTAGGATACCATCAAATCAGCATCAGGGAGCAAGACATTGAGAAGACAAATTTATGATGTCGTTTCATACACTTTGAGTTCTTGGTCATGCCGTTTGGACTGACCAACACACCAGCCACTTCCCAGTCTTGCATGAACCATATCTTTAGAGGACAGTTGAGGAAGTACCTTTTGGTATTCTTCGACGATATATTGATCTATAGTAAGACATGGGATGAGCATTTAGCACATTTGGGGAAAGTCTTGGATATTATGCAGGCACATTCTTTATATGCCAAGGAATCCAAATGTGAATTTGGCATGGGGGAACTACTGTACTTGGGGCATATCATCAATGGGCAGGGAGTACAGGTTCACCAGGAAAAGATCAGGGCCATTGTGGATTGGCCAATGCCCAAGAATCTCACGGAGCTGAGAGGATTCTTTGGGTTATGCAATTACTACAGGCGGTTCGTCAAGGGTTTTTCACAGTTGGGAGAACCACTCATAGACTTGACCAAGAAGGGTTCTTTTCATTGGACAGAGGAGTCACAGTAGACATTCAACAAAATGAAGGAGGTTATGAGCACATTCCATGTTCTAGCCCTTCCAGACTTTTCACAGCTGTTTGTCTTAGAGTGCGACGCATCAGGGGTGGGGATTGGAGCAGTCTTGATGCAGGGGGGCCACCCCATTGTGTTTGAGAGTAGAAATCTCAATGAGTCAGAGAGACTCTATACTATTTACGACAAGGAGATGTTAGCGATCATGCATGCCTTAACCAAATTCAGGCAGTATCTAGTTGGCAGTAGGTTTGTAGTGAAGACTAATCATAACAGTCTCAAGTATTTCCTTGATCAGAAAGACCTCAGTGAGAGGTAGAAAAAGTGGGTCTCAAAGATCCAAGCCTTTGCCTTTGAAATTGAGTATGTCAAGGGAAAAAATAATATCGTGGCAGATGCCTTGTCCAGAAGGCCAGCAGGATGTTCGATGATGGACATTTGTACAGATTGGAAAGCTCATTTGTTGGTGGAATACTCCAAAAACAAATTTGCTTGTGAGGTGATGGACGGACAACTGATTGATGATAGATATTGGGTTCTTGATGACATCATTTTCTACAAGGATCGGATCTACTTGGTTCCAGAATCCACCCTGAAGGGGAAAATTCTGAAGGTATGTCATGATTCGCCTACAACAGGGCATCAGGGGTATTTCAAAACATATAGGAAGATCAGGGAGAGATTCTCATGGAAGGGTCTCAAGGATGATGTGATGAAACACATACGAGAGTGTATGACTTGTCAGCAGAACAAGTCCGAGCAGACACACCTCGTAGGGCTACTACAACCTCTACCCATTCCAGAGTAGAAATTGGAGAGCATTTCTATGGATTTCATTACAGGCCTCCCTAGAGTGCAGGGAAAGGACTGTATCTTTGTGGTGGTCGATAGACTGACCAAATTTGCACATTTCTTCACCATACCCACATACTACAAGGCCATACAGGTAGCAAAGTTGTTTTTCAGGGAGGTATTCCAGTTACATGGGTTACCCAGGCAGATAGTCAGTGATAGAGATGGGCGCTTCATCAACGCATTTTGGCAGGAGCTTTTCAGATTGACAGGCACGGATCTAGCCACAAGTACCAGCTACCACCCACAGACAGATGGGCAGACAGAGATCGTCAACAAATGGGTGGAAGGGTATCTGAGGAACTATGTAGGGGGGCAGCAACACAGTTGGGTGAGATGGTTACATATGGGTGAGTATTGCTACAACACAACTTACCATATGTCTACCAGGATGTCACTGTTCAGGGCATTGTATGGATACGATGCACCCTCCTTTATAGAGACTGTGTTTTGGGATAGTAGGGTCTCGGGGGAGAAGGATTGGGTGGAGGAGAGTCAAAGGATTATTCAATCATTAAGGGAGAACTTGCAGTCAGCTCATAATCGGCAAAAGATATATGCAGATCGACACAGAGTTGATCACATTTTTGAGTTTGGAGATTTGGTTTTTCTGCGATTACAGCCATACCGACAATCCTCCTTGAAGAGGAGCGGAACAGAGAAGTTGAAACCGAAGTTCTACGGACCATACAGAGTCATCGGGAGGGTAGGCGAGGTGGCATACGAGCTAGAGCTACTGGAAGATAGAAATATTCATAACGTCTTTCATGTCCCTTGCCTTAAAAAGGTTGTGGGACAACATGTTAGCATTTCAGAGGAGTTGCCACCCTTGGATGAGGAGGGTCAGTTGGAGCTAGTGCCAGAGGAGGTACTAGAGTAGAGAGAGCGTAGATTGAGGAGCAGAATCATCAAAGAGTGCTTGGTTAGATGGAGAGGTCTTCCAATGGAAGATGCCACATGGGAGGGAGAGCATATCTTACAGCACCCAGGATTAATGTTGCTTAAGGATAAGCAATCTCGGGAAGGGAGGACTGTGATGTCCCCTTCCCAAGAGTAGGCCAGCAGGGAGTGACTTAGTAGTCTATATTTTCCCGTAGACTATAGTCAGGCACAAATAGGGAACAATATGGAGAAATAAGGAGGAATTGATGGTTAAACGATGAATTAAGCCAAAATACTTAGGAAAAGTCACTTAAGCCTAAGTCAACGAAGAATTAGAATGAAAAGGTGTTAAAGGGGGACTTAATTAATTAATTAATCACTTTAGGAGGAAAAGCGCCTAGCTTAAGTGAGGTCAATGGTGAATTAGATTGGGAAAGGTATATAGGGAGGAATTTGACCTAATTCCTCATTATGCATTGTTATGATTTGATGTTGAGAGTTCCCAGAGGAGGAGGAGAGTCGACCTTACTGTTTTGTGGATTTCTGAAGGAAACAACCACCATTGATTGGTTTTGGTGTTGAGAGACACACCCTAGCCCATTGGAGATACCATCCAGGTATTTCACCGTACTTTTTAGGAGTATCCATTGCAGAGTGCGCAACTCATCCAGTGAGGGCGCAAGTCAGTTTGAGGGTTTGGAGAGCTGCACAAGATCCGTATCTAGATTGTAGTTTCCTTCCAACCTATTTGAGATCCAGCCATGGAACTTCTATTGAACCATCTATCATTAGATTCTGATGGTGGAATCTTGTAGATCAACTTTTTCATCCATTTAGGGCGTAGCTCTTTCGGACAGACATTTGGTGTTGCAGGCAGAGTTTCATAGCAGATCCGAACAAATCCTTCCGACTCATTTCCTTATTTGGTGAGATGATCGTTTTGAGCCATATAGCAGCAGATTTCATTGGTGGAATCCTTTGGAGCACATCTAGTGCTCCAAGAGGTGCGCAAACCCCCCAGGGGTCCAGATCCAGTGCCTTAGAGACCAAATTCGAGATCCGACACTCACCCATTTCTGTCTAAAGGCCAGGGTGCTTCTTTTGGAGTAGTTTCCGGCATATTCCGATGGTCTAAACTTTCAGACGAGTTTTCCAGCTGGTAGCAGTTACCGTACTTCGCCGGGATCGCATATTTTCGTCGATCTATCTGTGCATGCATCAGATTTTCTATCATCTTCTTATCACGGGTATTTTTATGTTATTTGATTGTATTCTAGTACTGATCCATGAGATCTGGATGACGTTTATATTCTATATTTCCAGTAGGCTATTGTATTTCCATGCTCGAACCGTATTATACATGATATTGGGCAATTGATGTTCTTTGCTTCTGCATGCATCCTCTATATGTTGCTTAAACCATAAATATGCAACATGCACATGCAATAACCCCACATGCACATGCAATAACCATCAAGATCTCAAACATACAACATCCAGAAACCCCCAGTGTATTAGATCTGTAAGACAGAATAATAGATCAGTGGAAAATATCTTGATCAACGGGATCAGGGATACTTCAGTACTCAACTTAATATCTTAGGGCACCAATTAAGGAGGCCTTATTGTACCCTTATTCATACTACCTGATTACCCAAGTACACAAGTGTAGTCTTTCTGAGTGTTGTTCTCGGTGCCACTTTAATAGTCAGGCACCTGATAGGCTGATCTATAGCTTGTTTCAAGAGACCTATGGGACTCCTTATATAATCGAGGGTACGTGTGAGTGAATGGTCGTGTACAAGTCATGTTTAATGTGATACTACTCGAAGGGGTACCAAAAGGGTTTACAAAGGTTTCCAACAAGGTGAAACATTTGTTTCGAGTAACCCATGAAACCCACTGTATTTCCTGTCTGTAGTCTTCCCCAACCATAATTTTACCCATCGAACGGCAAATCATTGTGCTTTAAAGACACTGATAGTACACATGTCTAGCCTAAAAAAAATTGTCTAAAATTTTGCAGTGGAAAGTGCTCTGATACCCCTTGTAAGGTACCAGATGTATTATGCAGAGCATAAACATAATTATTATGATGAATACCATCAGAAACAACAAAATATAGATAACAATAACACCATAAATGATACCTTTATTGATAGAAATCCAAGTTCACTTGCCTCTTCGAGGAAGAAACCTCCATCAGAATAGAGCTTAATTACAAAATAATTCTCAAGACAAAAATTTCCCATGCCTTCTACTCCTATTTATACTAATTCTATCTTCTAAAGAACATTCTAGAGGGAGATCTTTCTAGAAGCAAAAAACATCTATTAAGTCTTCTTATATTAGATGTGTTCACATTATTACATGGACCTTATTTACTAATGTCGACCTTTATTACATAGAAAACATCTTATTCTACCTACATGAAGGGTTAGGGAGGTTAGTTCCCTAACATATACTTAACATGGGGCTTTGTCTAGGGCTTAACACACTTGTTGATTTGTGACGTCTCATAATACCACACAACATTGAATAGTCACATGCTTGAAAAGTCACACCTTTTATATATATTTAATTGTATTTTATATTTGATTAATATTATTCTTTATTAATGATTTTATTTAAATATTTATACATTTATTGTAATCATAAGAATGAGTTAGTGGAATTAGGATAGTGTTATAGAACTTACTAAGGTTTGATTCCTTAAATTAATGATTAGCACACACATTCAAGGAAGTTGTTGATAAATGATTGAGTAATTACGAGCATTAAATTAGGTTGGGTAGTCACATGCAAAAAAATGTTTTGATGGTGTCCCAACTCTTGATAGGTGGTGGATACTCCACTGGTGAGAGTCTCAAAAGGGTTTATTTCGATCTCCTTGGAGTCAATTTTCAACCATTTTCCACCTTAAGAGGAGTTTTGTGATGTGGATTTAGGGCTCGGTCTTCTCAAGGAAATCCTTTAAGAGATTGATGGAGTAATATGGAAATATAACATGATCTATGAACAATTTGCCTCAAGTGTAGATCTTGTTTTGAGATTGGTACAGTAGACATTTCTTATCCTAAGTGAGCTTTTGAGGTTACCCTTACAAAGGTGTTGACCAAAAATAAAATTAATATTTGTAAGTCCACTTGGCAAAATGATGTAAAATTACATTATTATATAGTTCGATCTAAATCCATGGATAAACAAAATGAGATGACATGGAAGCTCCACAATCAAAATATGATTTGTGACCCATTGAAGAGGTTCAAAAAACATTTGATCAACTAAGAAAATAATAAAATTCTTAATGATAAATTTACTTTCCAACACAAATGAACAAAAGTCAAATGCATTCCAAGTCATTCGGTATTGGCCAACCCCAAC
>ML777475.1:1223235-1251750 GCA_009831015.1 Picea engelmannii
AGCGTTTGGGAGGCGTCGGGATTCTTACCATCGGAGATTTAGGGAGTATAGAACCGTTACATATTGAAATCGCGATACACGATTTCCCGATCGTATCTGGACCATCCATTGTGCAGGACGCGTGTCAGGAGATCCCGTAAAGCTGGGGATCGAGAAATCGGGGCCTCCGGAAACAAAAGACTCATACATAATGAAATCACGATATGCGATTTCCCGATAGGATCTGAGCTATCCAACAACAGGGACACGTGGCAGAGGATCCCAGAGAGTCGGAGTTCGGCATATCGGGGTTTTTGAATACATAGAACTCTTGCCATCTGGAATCGCGATCCACGATTTACTGATAGGATCTGAGTCATCCATCTGAGGGACATGTGTCGTAGATCAAGGCACTATCGGAGTTTGACGCATCGGAAAAATCAGAGTTCTCGAGGCCATGAGAACTAGGACATCATAAGTCCCGAAACCCCGAGAATCAATCCGGGCCGTCCGTCCGCGAGAACAGGTGGCAAAGGATCGGGTGCCTTCGGAGTTTTGTTCATCGGAGTTTCGACGATAAGGAAATTGTGCAACAGGAAGTCACGATCCGCGATTTCCCGATGAGATCCGAGCCGTTCATAACGAGGACGCGTGTCAGAAGATCTCGAGGGATCGGGGTTCTGCAATTCGGGATTTTCGATGACAAGAAACTCACGACAGGAGGAAATCGCGAAATCCCGAAACGCGAAGGTCCCCTAGTCATAGCACTCCAGTGGAGGACAGGTGTCACTCCACGCCATCAGAAGGAGTGTGGGCCATAGGCGCCAGAACAAGGGATAGATGTCGGAAGATCAAGCTTGGTCGTGAGTCCACGCCAGGTGGCATCGGGGATCGGGGAATCGGAATTTGCGAAGGCTTGTGCATCGCGACATCATAAACCCCGAAACCCCGATGGGTAGTTATAGAGCTGCGGACATATGGTAGCAGGTCACATGAGAACGGAGCTAGCCTAGAGGGCTAATGCGTTATGGGCATATCGGGGATCCGAGAATCGCGAGTTCCGAGGACTCGTGAATTTTGACATTAGAAACCCCGAATCTCGATATTTAACCAGGGGTTGGCATTTCGCAAATGCCGGTTTTCTGGAGATTTCTCACTTGTGGGAGATTAATCCAAAGTTTTAAAAAAATTATGATAGTGGGTGTGTTACAATCCTGGAGGTGAAAATTGGGAACTTGCTTACCCTCTAGGAGTGTATTGTATGTGTGGCCAAATTCTGGATCACTTGGGTAAAGAAGCGGCCAATCGAAAGTCTCGTGCCCACAAGAGTTGAGCACAGTGGTTAGCGCCACAATGGGTGGTCAACTGAGGCAATCTGCAACATTATTGGTGTTGCCTTTCTTGTACTTAATGTTCAAATGAAATTGTTGCAGGTATGTGGACCACATCTGATGGCGATCATTTTGCAACTCCCCTTGTTACTGTATGAACTGTAGGGGTTGGTGGTGAAGATGTACTCGTACTCCTCCATGACCTTATCCATATGTTGTTTTCGTGCAGCGGGGCCCTGTCTGGAGGTCATGGCCACAGTCTTCCTCTTTCTTTGAGGGCGGTTCATCAGGAAAACAAATTTCCTGGTTTTGGAAATGAGCTTACTGCATTGTTTTGCAGTAACCAAAGAGATGGTGGTAGGCAGTGCTATCTTCGGTATCCTGTACAACTTATTTCCCAAGGTGATAATAATAGCACGAGGCTTGGACTCATACACAGCATGTCACTTCCACAAGTACGGTTGATCTAATAATACATCAAAAACATCAAGAGGAGCAATGTCACATAATACCTCATCCGTGAAGTGATTGATGTTGTAGGGAAGGCGACATTGTTAGCTGACGCGGAGGTCTTGTCCTTGGTGCAACCACTCGATGGTGTATGGTTATGGGTGTGTTATGGTTGGCAACCCTAGCTGCTTCATGACCTCTACCGAGATGAGGTTCTTCTGGCTCCCACTATCGACAATGAACTGCAATGGGGAACCCTTTACCCACATCTTGGAATGGAAGAGACGCTCCGCCTCCTCTGGATCTTCTGGTTCCTCCTTCTAGATCTTCGTGGTGGCAACGGTGGCGTTGGGCTCTTCATCAATAATATGCTTACCCCTATCATTCCCTTGTCGGGTTTTGATTCAGAGTCGGAGCATGCATCCGATTCAGAAGCCTTCAACTCGGTTACCAGTGACTACTTGGCCTGACACTCACTTGTGTTGTGAGTGGAGCTCTTGCGAAACTCACACCACTTCCCTGTGTCGTTTTTTGGCTTCGTGGTGTTGTTCTTTGCTTGTGGCTTTGGCAGGTTGTCCTGGGCTGCCCCGCCTTGGCTTGGTCCTTTGTTCTGTGGTTTGGGGGGACCTTTCCCTTGCTTCTGATTCACAAAACCAAAGTCTCGCTTTTTCTGTTTGAACTTCTGCTCAATCTTGGTAGCATATCGGTACGCCACACCAAGCAAGGAGATGTCGAGAAACTCCAATTCCACATGAATGTATCTGTGCAGACAACCACAGTACTTTAACACCAAATTTTTCTCTGAATCTTTGATAGCCAACTTTGTGCGTTGGGTATGAAACATATTCATCATCTCATGCACATCTTGGTCCCTTTGTTGCCGCAGCGTAGTCCATTGTATGTATTTGTCCTCATAGCTCCCCACGAGATAATATTGTTCCTTGATAGCATCTCAAAAATAATTGCAAGTGGTTGTGGCCGAGAACAGAGAGGGTTCCCCCTCACCCTGTTGCTCTGAGTAGGTTTCCCACCAGTCCTTGACATGGGGGGCAGCTTTGAGGAGTGCGAAAATAATCCTTTCTCGGTCGGAAAATTCATGAACCGAGAAATATCCTTCTAACAGATTCAACCATCTATCTATGGCATCTACATCTATTTGGCCCTCAAATATGAGAATTTCAAAGTTTACTTGTACCTTAAAAGGAGTGGCGCCTCTAGAGTCGTTGTTGGATGTCGATGTGCTGCTAGTGGGAATCCGTTGAAGAATATGAGCAAAGTTGTCCATCATCGTGTTCCTTTGTTTCTCGAAAGCCTCCTCGAGCAACATTTTGACAGGATCTCCTGCTCCCTCATCTTTATTTTCTTCCCCCATGGGCGGTCATCAGGGTTTGTGAGGCTGATCTTGCAAAGGTTCAACCAGATCGAGCCCCAACTCCTTATACACCGACCTCATTGGGGACATGCAAAGAAAGATCGAGAACGAGCAGATCACTCTGATACCACTGATCTGGATTTATGTAGGAACACAATGAAATACAAAAATACACATAAACACAGAGATGAAGTGGAAATAAGACTTCATTTCATTAATAACAAATGACTGAAAAATGCTTACAGACAGAATGGAAATAAAATAGCTAGGGCGTTGGTAGCTTATCTATGAGAAGAGATGTGGCGGCTCCTCGCCTCTGAACTCCCTATTACAATGAGGCTCGAAGGCCTATATATTAATTATAAACAATGGAAAACCCTAAACATCCAAAAGCCTAACCCTAGGAGATGAAACGTCAGAATATGGGCCCCGTTGGGGTAAATTGGTACATCAATTTTTCGGGGTCGTAACGTGGGCATACTATCTCCGTTTGACACACATGATACATTGTTAGAAATATCTATCCGATGACTACACTGCTAACAACGAATATCAAGTCCAGAATGGACTAAAATTCACCGGATCATGAATGCCCAAAAAACGTCGTTTAGGGCCTCAAAACAGCTCCGGAAGTTCAGGACCCAAAGAACTGGTAAAAATAGTAAATTGCGCTACAATTAAGGAAACTGGAAACTGAAAGAAACAATGGTGTGGGTCCAAGTGAAATAGGTGGGTGGCCACCAATATCCACCTGGATCAATCCTCCCCCCTTAGGAAGCAATGGTCCCCATTGCGTTGAGTTCCTCCATGAGATGAGGAAACTTCTGCTGAACTTGGTCCCTGGTGAGCCACTTGCCCTGGTAAAGGAGTTGGCCTGCTTTGACAACTCGATATAGTTGGATCCTCTGTTGGCGGGTGTTCTAGAGCTATGTTTCCATAATTCGATCATTTGTGGCTTGTTCCATGCAATCTGGGTTTAACTCTGTTGGTGTGAGTTTTTCTGCCATGTCGGATTTGTCTAGTAGAGGTGGAAAGTAGGGCCGAAGGTAGTCCACATTGAACACTGGGTGCAGACCAAGGAATGGTGGAATACCGAGCTGAAAGGCATTCTCCCCTACAGCCTTGGTGATGGTGTATGGCCCATATCGGAGCGGGCGAATCTTGCGGTAGGGTCCAGCGAGGCGCTCCTTTTGCAAATGTAGCCACAATTTCTCACACACCTAGAAGTTGTGTGGCACCCGATGTTGATCATATCGTTGCTTGTACTTAGCATTGGCTCTGTCCAAGATGTCATGAACTTGTTGGTGGATGTGCTGAATGCGCTCAATGAAGTTGTTTGCCTTGTCGACCTCAGATTGGACATGGGCTGAATCTGCCCGAGTAGCCGCAAATGGCATGGCTACATCAATGGGACATAGTGGCTGGAATCCCAAGCCCACTTGAAAGGGGCTATGGTTGGTTGAGCTATGGAGAGCCTGGTTGCAGCTGTGTTGTACATAGGGGAGGCTCTCATCCCATGTGCCTGGATGCTTTGAGTTGTACATGCGCAGAATGCGTACAATCATCCGATTGACGACCTTTGTTTGGCCATCAGTTTGCGAATGGAAACCTGTGGACTTGGTGAGCTTGGTGTCCAGCATTGACCAGAGGCTGGACCAAAATGTACTGAGGAACCTGCTGTCGCGATTTGAGATGATAGACTGTGGGATCCCAAAGTGTACCCACACTCGTTCAAAGAAGAGTTTGGCATTGGATTCTGCTGTGATATTCTTCTTGCAGGCCATCGTAATGGGCATCTTCAAGAATCGGTTGACGACCACAAAAACACAGTCATTTCCATGCTTAGTAGAAGAAAGGCTCGACATGTAATCCATAGAGATGGATTCCCAAGGTCGACTGGGGGTAGGAAGCAGAGTATAGAGGCCTTGCTTCTTGATGGTCGGTTTGGCAATGGCACAAGCAGTGTAGGACACTATGTACTTCCTGACATCCTATCGAAGCTTTGGCCAATAGAAATACTTTTGCAGTATTCCCATGGTTTTCTCGACCCCGAAATTCCCAGCAACACGACTGTAGTGCGACTCCCAAATCATCTTGGCATGCTCGCTTGAAGGAACACAAAGGTGTCCCAGGTGACAAAGCAGGGCAACCTGGAGGTGAAAATTGGGAACTTGCTTACCCTCAAGGAGTGTATTGTATGTGTGGCCGAATTCTGGATCACTTGGGTAAAGAAGCAGCCAATCAGAAGTCTCGTGCCTACAAGAGTTGAGCACAGTGGTTAGCGCCACGATGGGTGGTCGACTGAGGCAATCTGCAACATTATTGGTGTTGCCTTTCTTGTACTTAATGTTCAAATGAAACTGTTGCAGGTATGTGGACCACATCTGATGGCGATCATTCTGCAACTTCCCTTGTGTCTGTATGAACTTCAGGGGTCGGTGGTGTGTGTGGATGATCGTTTCCTTTCCCAAAATGTAATGCTTCCATTGTCAATAAGCCTGCACAATGGAATACATTTCTTTGTCATAAGTGGGATACTTCTGAACTGTGTCGGAAAGTGTCTCACTGTGATATGCCACTGGATGCCCATGTTGAGTAAGGACTGCCCCAATGGCATTGTCAGAGGCATTTGTCTCGATCTCAAATGGTTGTTGCAAGTCTGGTAATGTGAGCACTGGTGCGGAGCAGAGGCGATGCTTCAACTCCCTGAACGCCTTCTGTTGAGATTCAGACCAAAAGAATTTTGCTTTAGCTCCTCCCTTGGTTACTTGACTCAAGGGCCAAGTGATATGAGAGAATCCCAATACAAACCTACGATAGAAATTGGCAAGACCTAAAAAGTTGTGGAGCTTTGTTAGGGTGGTTGGGGCTGGCCAATCCCTAATGACTTGGATCTTTGTTGGATCCACATGCACCCCCCGCTCATCAATAATGTATCCTAGATATTGGACCTGGGTCATACCAAAAGTGCATTTCTCCAAATTGGCACACAACTTGTGTTGTCGCAGTGTTTGGAGGACCTGCCGGATGTGGTGGAGGTGCTCTTCCCAACTATGGCTGATGATCAGAATGTCATCCAAGTACACCACTAAAAATGAGTTGGTGAATGGTCGTAGGATGTCCTCCATTAACCTCATGAAGGTTGCAAGGGAATTCGTCAACCCGAATGGCATAATCAACCATTCAAAAAGGCCCTCCTTGGATTTGAAGGCAGACTTCCACACATCAGAGGGTTCGATTGGTACCTGGTGATACTCCGACTTCAAGTCAATCTCGCTGAAATATTTCACCCCTTTGAGGTTCTGCAGAAGGTCATTAATCTATGGGATTGGGTACCTAATCCGAACAGTGATCTTGTTCAGTGCCCGATAGTCAATGCAAAGTCTCCAATTCCCATCCTTCTTCTGCACCAACATGATCGGGCTCCCATGGGGTGATGAACTCAGTCGGATGTGACCTTTCTGCAACAGCTCTTGAATCTGCCTCTTGATTTCATCATTCTCCAGAATAGAGCATCGATAGATGGGTCCATTGGGCAGCGGTGCACCTAGGGTCAGATCAATGAGGTGCTTGACCTCACAGTGTAGAGGCACCCCTGCGGGGGAGGTGAAGACGTCCTCGTACTCCTCCACGACCTTATCCTTCTATTGTTTTTGTGCAGCGGGGCCCTGTCTGGAGGTCATGGCCACGGTCTTCCTCTTTCTCTAAGGGTGGATCATCAGGAAAACAAATTTCCTGGTTTTGTAAATGAGCTTACTGCATTGTTTTGCAGTAACCAAAGAGATGGTGGTAGGCGGTGCTATCTCCGGTATCCTGTACATCTTATCGCCCAAGGTGATAATAACAACACAAGGCTTGGACTCATACACAGCATGTCACTTCCACAAGTATGGTTGGCCTAATAATACATTAGAAACATCAAGAGGAGCAATGTCACATAATACCTCATCCGTGAAGGGCTTGATGTTGTAGGAAAGGCGACATTGTTGGCTAACGCAGAGGTCACGTCCTTGGTGCAACCACCCGATGGGGTATGGTTGTGGGTGTGTCATGGCCGGCAAGCCCAACCACTTCATGACCTCTACCGAGATGAGGTTCTTCTGGCTCCCGCTGTCGACAATGAACTGCAACGGGGAACCGTTTACCCACATCTTGGAATGGAAGAGACGCTCCGCCTCCTCTGGATCTTATGGTTCCTCCTTCTGGATCTTCGTGGTGGAAACAGTGGCATTGGGATCCACATCAATAATCTACTTCTCCCTATCATTTCCCTTGTCGGGTTTTGATTAAGAGTCGGAGCATGCATCTGATTTAGAATCCTTCAACTCGACTACCAATGACTGCTTGGCGCAACACTCACTTGTGTTGTGAGTGGAGCTCTTATGGAACTCACACCACTTCCCTATGTCACTTTTTGGCTTCATGGTGTTGTTCTTTTCTTTTGGCTTTGGCGGGTTTTCCTGTGCTGCCCTGCCTTGGCTTGGTCCTTTGTTCTGCGGTTTGGGGGTACCTTTCCCTTGCTTTTGATTCGCAGACCCAAAATCTCGTTTTTTCTGTTTGAACTTTTGCTCAATCTTGGCAACATATCGGTACGCCACACCAAGCGAGGAGATGTTGAGGAACTCCATTTCCTCCTGAATGTATATTGGTAGACAACCACGGTACTTTAACACCAAATGTTTCTCTGAATCTTTGATACCCAACTTTGTGCGTAGGGTATGAAACAAATTCGCCATCTCATGCACATCTTGGTCCCTTTGTTGCCACAACGTAGTCCTTTGTATGTATTTGTCCTCATAGCTCCCCATGGGATAATATTGTTCCTTGATGGCATCTCGAAAAGAATTCCAAGTGAGTGTGGTCGAGAACAGAGAGGGTTCCCCCTCGCCCTGTTGCTTCAAGTAGGTTTCCCACTAGTCCTTGACATGGGGAGCAACTTTGAGGAGTGCGAACATAATCCTTTCTCGGTCGAAAAATTCATGAACAGAGAAATATCCTTCTAACAGATTCAACCATCTATCTACGACATCTGCATCTATTTGGCCATAAAATATGGAAATGTCAAAGTTTACTTGTACCTTAAAAGGAGTGTCGCCCCCAAAGTGGTTGTTGGATGTCGATGCGCCGCTAGTGGGAATCCGTTGAAGAATTTGGTCAAAGTTGTCCATCATCGCATTCCTTTGTTTCTCGAGGGCTGCCTCGAGCAACATTTTGACAGGATTTCTTGCTCCCTCATCTTTCTTTTCTTCCCCCATGGGCGGTCGTCAGGGTTTGTGAGGATGATCTTGCAAAGGTTCAACCAGATCGAGCCCCAACTCCTTATACCCCAACCTCATTGGGGACATAGAAAGAAAGATCGAGAACGAGAAGACCACTCTGATACCATTGATCCGGATTTATGTAGGAACACAGTGAAATAAAGAAATACACATAAATACAGAGATGCAGCGGAAATAAGACTTCATTTCATTAATAACAAATGATTGAAAAATGCTTACAGACAGAATGGAAATAAACTAGCTAGGGCACTGGTAACATTGGCATACTATCTTTGTTTGATGCACATGATACATCGTTAGAAAGATCTATCCAAAGAATACACTGCTGACAGCGAATATCGAGTCCAGAACGGACTCAAATTCTTTGAAGCATGAATGCACAAAAAACGTCGTTTAGGGCCTCAAAACAGCTTCGGAAGTTCAGGACCCAAAGAACTGCTAAAAATAGTAAATAGTGCTATAATTAAGGAAACTGGAAAATTGAAAGAAACAATGGTGTGGGTCCAAGTGGAATAAGCAGGTGGCCACCAATATCCACCTGAATCAGTCCTCCCCCCTTAGGAAGCAATGGTCCCCATTACGTTGAGTTCCTCCATGAGATGAGGAAACTTCTACTGAACTTGGTCCCTGGTGAGCTACTTGCCCTGGTGAAGGCGGTGGCCTACTTTGACAACTTGATATAGCTGGATCCTTTGTTGGCAGGTGTTCTTGATCTGTGTGTCCATAATTTAATCCGTTGTGGCTTGTTCCATGCAATCTGGGTTTAACTTTGTTGGTGTGAGTTGTTCTGCCATGTCAGATGTGTCTAGTAGAGGTGGAAAGTAGGGACGAAGGCAATCCACATTTAACACTGGGTGCAGACCAAGGAATGGTGGAATACCGAGCTGAAAGGCATTGTCCCCTATAGCCTTGGTGATGGTGTATGGCCCATATCGAAGCGAGCGAATCTTGCGGTAGTGTCCAGCGAGGCGCTCCTTTTGCAAATGTAGCCACACTTTGTTGCCCACCTAGAAGTTGTGTGGCACTCGATGTTGATCATGTCGTTTCTTGTACTTAGCATTGGCTTTGTCTAATATGTCATGAACTTGTTGGAGAATGTGTTGAATGGGCTCAATGAAGTTGTTTGCCTTGTCGGCCTCAGACTGGACATGGGTTGAATCTGCTCGAGTAGCAGCAAATGGCATGGCTACGTCAATGGGACATAGTGGCTGGAATCCCAAGCCCACTTGAAAGGGGATGTGGCTGGTTGAGCTATGGAGAGCCCGATTGCAGTTATGTTGTACATAGGGGAGGCTCTCATCCCATATGCCTGGATTCTTTGAGTTGTACATGCGCAGAATGTGTACAATCATCCGGTTGACAACCTCTATCTGGCCATCAGTTTGTGGATGGAAAGTTGTGGACTTGGTGAGCTTGGTGTCCAGCATCGACGAGAGGTTGGACAAAAATGTACTAAGGAACCTGTTGTCCCGATCTGAGATGATAGACTGTGGGATCCCAAAGTGTACCCACACTCGTTCAAAGAAGATTTTGGCAGTGGCTTCTTCTGTGATATTCTTCTTCCAGGCCATCATAACGGGCATCTTCGAGAATCAGTCGACGACCACAAAAACACAGTCATTTCCATGCTTAGTAGAAGGAAGGCCCGACATGTAATGCATAGAGATGGATTCCCAATGTCGACTAGGGGTAGGAAGCGGAGTATAGAGGTCTTGCTTCGTGATGGTCAGTTTTGCAATGGCGTAAGCAGTGCAGAACTTGATGTACTTCTCGACATCCTGTCGAAGGTTCGGCCAATAGAAATACTTTTTTAGTACTGCCATGGTTTTATCGACCCCAAAATGCCCAACGACCCGACTGTAGTGCGCCTCCTAAATCATCTTGGCACACTCGCTTGAAGGAACACAAAGGTGTCCCAGGTGACAAAGCAGGGCATCCTGGAGGTGAAAATTGGGAACTTGCTTACCCTCCAGGAGTGTATTGTATGTGTGGTCGAATTATGGATCACTTGGGTAAAGAAGAGGCTAATTGGAAGTCTCCTGCCCACAAGAGTTGAGCGCAATGGTTAGCGTTGTGATGGGTGGTCGACTAAGGCAGTCTGCAACGTTATTGGTGCTGCCTTTCTTGTACTTAATGTTCAAATGAAATTGTTGCAGGTATGTGGACCACTTCTTATGGCGATCATTCTACAACTTCCCTTGTGTCTGTATGAACTGCAGGGGTTGGTGGTCTGTGTGGATGACCGTTTCCTTTCCAAAAATGTAATGCTTCCATTGTCGACAAGCTTGCACAATGAAATACATTGCTTTGTCATAAGTGGGATACTTCCTGACCGTGTTGGAAAGTTTCTCACTGTGATATGCCACTGGATGCCCATGTTGAGTAAGGACTTCCCCAATGGCATAGTTAGAGGCATCTGTCTCGATCTCAAATGGTTGTTGCAAATCTAGTAATGTGAGCACTGGTGCAGAGAAGGGCAATGCTTCAACTCCCTGAATGCCTTCTATTAAGATTCAGACCAAAAGAGTTTTGCTTTAGCTCCTCCCTTGTTGACTTGACTCAAGGGCCAAGTGATATGAGAGAATCCCAACACAAACCTACGGTAAAAATTGGCAAGACCTAAAAAGTTGCGGAGCTCTATTAGGGTGGTTGGGGTTGGCCAATCCCGAATGACTTGGATCTTTGCTGGATCCACATGCATCCCCCGCTCATCAATAATGTATCCCATATACTGGACCTGGGTCATACCATAAGTGCATTTCTCCAAATTTTCACACAACTTGTGTTGTCGCAGTGTTTGGAGGACCCGCCGGAAGTGGTGGAGGTGCTCTTCCCAAGTCTGGCTGAAGATCATAATGTCATCCAATTACACCACTACAAATGAGTTTGTGAATGGCCATAGTATGTCGTCCATTAGCCTCATGAAGGTTGCAAGGGCATTCGTTAACCCGAATGGCATGACCAACCATTCGAAAAGGCCCTTCTTGGATTTGAAGGCAGTCTTCCACACATCAGAGGGTTTGATAGGTACCTAGTGATACCCCGACTTCAAGTCGATCTTGTTGAAATATTTCACCTCCTTCAGTTGGTCCAAAAGGTCATCAATATGTGGGATCGGGTACCTATTCTGACCAATGATCTTGTTCAATTCCCGATAGTCAATGCAAAGTCTCCAAGTCCCATCCTTCTTCTGCACCAACACGATCGGGCTCCCACGGGGTGATGAACTCGGCCAGATGTGACCTTCCTACAACAGCTCTTGAATCTGCCTCTTGATTTCATCATTCTCTAGAACAAAGCACCGATAGATGGGTCCATTGGGCAACGACGCACATGGGGTCAGGTCGATTGGGTGCTTGACCTGGTAGTGTAGAGGCACCCCTGCGGGGGAGGTGAATATGTCCTCGTACTCCTCCATGACCTTATCCTTCTGTTGTTTTCGTGCAGCGGGGCCCTGTCTGGAGGTCATGTCCATAGTCTTCCTCTTTCGCTGAGGGTGGATCATCAGGAAAAAAAATTTCCTGGTTTTGGAAATGAGCTTACTACATTGATTTGTAGTAACCAAAGAGATGGTGGTAGGCGGTGCTATCTCCGGTATTCTGTACAGCTTATTGCCCAAGGTGATAATGATAGTACGAGGCTTGGACTCATACATAGCATGTCACTTCCACAAGTACGGTTGGCCTAATAATACATAAGAAACATCAAGAGGAGCAATGTCACATAATACCTCATCCGTGAAGGGCTTGATGTTGTAGGGAAGGCGACATTGTTGACTGACGCAGAGGTCCTGTCCTTGGTGCAACCACCCAATGGTGTATGGTTGTGGGTGTGTTTTGGTCGGCAAGCCCAACCGATTCATGACCTCTACCGAGATGAGGTTCTTCTGGCTCTCGCTGTCGACAATGAACTGCAACAGGGAACCCTTTACCCACATCTTGGAATGGAAGAGATGCTTTGCCTCCTCTGTATCTTATGGTTCCTCCTTCTGGATCTTCGTGGTGGTAATAGTGGCGCTGGGCTCTGCATCGATAATCTGCTTCCCCCTATCATTCCCCTTGTTGGGTTCTTATTCAAAGTCAGAGCATGCATCCAATTCAGAAGCTTTCAACTCGGCTACCAGTGACTGCTTGGCCCGACACTCACTTGTGTTGCAAGTGGAGCTCTTATGGAACTCACACCACTTCCCTGTGTCCTTTTTTGGCTTCGTGGTGTTGTTCTTTGCTTTTGGCTTTGGTGGGTTGTCCTGGGCTTCCCTGCCTTGGCTTGGTCCTTTGTTCGGCGGTTTGGGGGTACCTTTCCCTTGCTTTTGATTCACAGAGCCAAAGTCTCATTTTTTCAGTTTGAACTTTTGCTCAATCTAGGCAGCATATCGGTATGCCACACCAAGTGAGGAGATGTCAAGGAACTCCATTTCCTCCTGAATGTATCTTTGTAGAAAACCGCGGTACTTTAACACCAAATGTTTCTCTGAATCTTTGATATCCAACTTTGTGCATAGTGTATGAAACATATTCGTCATCTCATCCACATCTTGGTCCCTTTGTTGCCGCAACGTAGTCCATTGTTTGTATTTGTCCTCATAGCTCCCCACGGGATAATATTGTTCCTTGATGGAGTCTCAGAAAGAATTTCAAGTGGGTGTGGCTAAGAACAGAGAGGGTTCCCCCTCGCCCTGTTGCTCCGAGTAGGTTTCCCACCAATCATTAACATGTGGAGCGACTTTCAGGAGTGCGAAAATAATCCTTTCTCGGTTGGAAAATTCATGAATCAAGAAATATCCTTCTGACAGATTCAACCATCTATCTATGGCATCTACATCTATTTGGCCCTCAAATATGGAAATGTCAAAGTTTACTTGTACCTTAAAAGGAGTGGCGCATCCAGAGTGGTTGTTGGATGTCGATGCGCCGCTAGTGGGAATTCGTTGAAGAATTTGGGCAAAGTTGTCCATCATCTCGTTCCTTTGTTTCTCAAGGGCCTCCCTGAGCAACATTTTGATAGGATCTCCTGCTCCCTCATCCTTCTTTTCTTCCCCCATGGGCGGTCGTCGGGGTTTGTGAGGCTGATCTTGCAAAGGTTCAACTAGATCAATCCCCAACTCCTTATACCCCGACCTCGTTGGGGACATGCAAAGAAAGATCGAGAATGAGCAGACCGCTCTGATACCACTGATCTGGATTTATGTAGGAACACAGTGAAATACATAAATACACATAAACACAGAGATGCATCGGAAATAAGACATCATTTCATTAATAACAAATGACTGAAAAATGCTTACAGACAGAATGGAAATAAACTAGCTAGGGCGTTGGTAGCTTATCTCTGAGAAGAGATGTGGCGGCTCCCGGCCTCTGAACTCCCTGTTTCAATGAGGGTCGAAGGCCTATATATTATTGAGAAATAATGGAAAACCCTAAACATCCAAAAGCCTAACCCTAGGAGATGAAACGCCAGAATATGGGCCCCATTGGGGTAAATTGGTACATCAATTTCCCGGGGTCGTAACGTTGGCATACTATGTTCGTTTGACGCACATGATACATCGTTAGAAAGATCTATCCGAGGACTACACTGGTGACAACATATATAGAGACCGGAATAGACTCAAATTCGCCAGAGCATGAATGCCCAAAAAACATCGTTTAGGGCCTCAAAACAGCTCTGGAAGTTCAGGACACGAAGAACTGCTAAAAATAGTAAATTGTGCTACAATTAAGGAAACTGGAAAACTGAAAGAAACAATGGTGTGGGTTTAAGTGGAATAGGTGGGTGGCCACCAATATCCACCTGGATCAGTCCTCCCCCCTTAGGAAGCAATGTTCCCTATTGCGTTGTGTTCCTCGATGAGATGAGGAATATTCTACTAAACTTGGTCCCTGGTGAGCCACTTACCCTGGTCAAGGAGTTAGCCTGCTTTGACAACTCGATATAGATGGATCCTCTGTTGGTGGGTGTTCTTGATCTATCTGTCCATAATTCGATCAGTTGTGGCTTGTTCCATGCAATCTGGGTTTAACTCTGTTGGTGTGAGTTGTTCTGCCATGTCGGATGTGTCTAGTAGAGGTGGAAAGTAGGGCTGAAGGCAGTCCACATTGAACACTGGGTGCATACCAAGGAATGGTGGAATACCGAGCTCAAAGGCATTGTCCCCTACAACCTTAGTGATGGTGTATGGCCCATATCGGAGCAGGCGAATCTTGCGGTAGGGTCCAGCGAGGCGCTCCTTTTGCAAATGTAGCCACACTTTGTCGCCCACCTAGAAGTTGTGTGGCACTCGATGTTGATCATGTCGTTACTTGTACTTAGCATTGGCTCTGTCCAAGATGTCATGAACTTGTTGGTGGATGAGTTGAATGCGTTCAATGAAGCTATTTGCCTTGTCGGCCTCAGACTGGACATGGGTTGAATCTGCTCGAGTAGCCACAAATGGCATGGCTATGTCAATGGGACATAGTGGCTGGAATCCCAAGCCCACTTGAAAGGGGCTATGGCTTGTTGAGCTATGGAGAGCCCGGTTGCAGCCGTGTTGTACATAGAGGAGGCTCTAATCCCATGTGCCTGGATGCTTTAAGTTGTACATGCGCAGAATGTGTACAATCATCCAGTTGACGACCTCTGTCTGGCCATCAATTTGTGGATGGAAAGTTGTGGACTTGGTGAGCTTGGTGTTCAACATCGTCCAGAGGCTAGACCAAAATGTACTAAGGAACTTGTTGTCCCGATCTGAGCTGATAGACTGTGGGATCCCAAATTGTACCCACACTCATTCAAAGAAGAGTTTGGCAGTGGCTTCTGCTGTGATATTCTTCTTGTAGGCCATCATAATTGGCATCTTTGAGAATCAATCGACGACCAAAAAAAAACAGTCATTGCCATGCTTAGTAGAAGGAAGTCCCGACATGTAATCCATAGAGATGGATTCCCAAGGTCAACTGGGGGTAGAAAGTAGAGTAAAGAGGCCTTGCTTCTTGATGGTCGGCTTGGCAATGGCGCAAGCAGTGCAGGACTTGATGTACTTCCCGACATCCTATTGAAGGTTCAGCCAATAGAAATACTTTTGCAGTACTGCCATGGTTTTCTCTACCCTGAAATGCCCAGCAACCCAATTGTAGTGCGCCTCCTAAATCATCTTGGCACGCTCGCTTGAAGGAACACAAAGGTGTCCCAGGTGACAAAGCAGGGCATCTTGGAGGTGAAAATTGGGAACTTGCTTACCCTCCAGGAGTGTATTGTATGTGTGGCCGAATTCGGGATCACTTGGGTAAAGAAGCAACCAATCGGAAGGCTCGTGCCCACACGAGTTGATTACAGTGGTTAGCACCACGATGGGTGGTCGACTGAGGCAATCTGCAACATTATTGGTGCTGCCTTTCTTGTACTTAATGTTCAAATGAAACTATTGCAGGTATGTGGACCACTTCTTATGGCGACCATTCTACAACTTCCCTTGTGTCTATATGAACTGCAGGGGTCGGTGGTCTGTGTGGATGACTGTTTCCTTTCCCAAAATGTAATGCTTCCATTGTCGACAAGCCTACACAATGGAATACATTTATTATTCATAAGTGGGATACTTTTGGACTGTGTCGGAATGTGTCTCACTATGATATGCCATTGGATGCCCATGTTGAGTAAGGACTGCCCCAATGGCATAGTCAGAGGCATCTGTCTTGATCTCAAATGGTTGTTGCAAGTTTGGTAATGTGAGCACTGGTGCAGAGCAGAGACGATGCTTCAACTCCCAAAATGCCTTTTGTTTATGATTCGGACCAAAAGCATTTTGCTTTAGCTCCTCCTTTGGTGACTTGACTCAAGGGTGAAGTGATATGAGAGAATCCCAACACAAACCTACAGTAGAAATTGGCAAGACCTAAAAACATGCGGAGCTCTGTTAAGGTGGTTGGGGCTGGCCAATCCCGAATGACTTGGATCTTTGTTGGATTCACATGCACCCCCCACTCATCAATAATATATCCCAGATACTGGAACTCGGTCATACCAAAAGTGCATTTCTCCAAATTGGCACATAACTTGTGTTGTTGCAGTGTTTAGACGACCTGACGGATGTGGTGGAGGTGCTCTTCCTAAGTCTGGTTGAAGATCAGAATGTCATCCAAGTACACCACTACAAATGAGTTGGTGAATGGCCGTAGGATGTCGTCCATTAGCCTCATGAAGGTTGCAGGGGCATTCGTCAACCCGAATGGCATGACCAACCATTCGAAAAGGCCCTCCTTGGATTTGAAGTCAGTCTTCCACACATCAAAGGGTTCGATTGGTACCTAGTGATACCCCGACTTCAAGTTGATCTTGCTGAAATATTTCACCCCCTTGAGTTGGTTTAGAAGGTCATCAATCCGTGGGATCGGGTACCTATTCCGAACAATGACCTTTTTCAGTGCGCGATAGTCAATGCAAAGTCTCCAAGTCCCATCCTTCTTCCGCACCAACACGATCGGGCTCCCACGGGGTGGTGAGATCGGTCGGATGTGACCTTTCTGCAAAAGCTCCTGAATCTATCTCTTGATTTCGTCATTCTCCATTACAGAGCGCCGATAGATGGGTCCATTGGGCAGCGATGCACCTGGGGTGAGATCGATTAGGTGCTTGACCTGGCAGTGTAGAGGCACCCCTGTGGGGGAGGTGAAGATATCCTCGTACTCCTCCATGACCTTATCCATATGTTATTTTCATTCAACGGTGCCCTGTCTGGAGGTCATGGCCACAGTCTTCCTCTTTCCCTAAGGGCGGATCATTAGGAAAACAAATTTCCTGCTTTTGGAAATGAGCTTACTGCATTGATTTGCAGTAACCAAAAAGATGGTGGTAGGCAGTGCTATCTTCGGTTTCCTGTACAACTTATTGCCCAAGGTGATAATAATAACACGAGGGCTGGACTCATACACAACATGTTGCTTCCACAAGTACGGTTGGCCTAATAATACATCATAAACATCAAGAGGAGCAATGTCACATAATACCTCATCTGTGAAGGGCTTGATGTTGTAGGGAAGGCGACATTGTTGGCTGACGCAGAGGTCCCGTCATTGGTGCAACCACCCGATGGTGTATGGTTGTGGGTGTGTTGTGGTTGGAAAGCCCAGGCACTTCATGACCTCTACTGAGATGAGGTTCTTCTGGCTCCCGCCGTCAACAATGAATTGCAACGGGGAACCGTTTACCCACATCTTGGAATGGAAGAGACGCTTCGCCTCCTCTTGATCTTCTGGTTCCTCCTTCTGGATCTTCTTGGTGGCAACAGTGGCGTTGGGATCCGCATCGATAATCTATTTCCCCCTATCATTCCCCTTGTCGGGTTATGATTAAGAGTCAGAGCATGCATCTTATTCATAAGCCTTCAACTCGTCTACCAATGACTGCTTGGCCCTACACTCACTGTGTTATGAGTGGAGCTCTTATGGAACTCACACCACTTCCATGTGTCCTTTTTTGGCTTCGTGGTGTTGTTCTTTGCTTGTGGCTTTGGCGGGTTGTCCTGGGTTGCCCCGCCTTGGCTTGGTCCTTTGTTCTGCGGTTTGGGGGTACCTTTCCCTTGCTTCTGATTCGCAGACCCAGAGTCTCGCTTTTTCTGTTTGAACTTCTGCTCAATCTTGGCAGCATATTGGTACGCCGCACCAAGCGAGGAGATGTCTATGAACTCCATTTCATCCTAAATGTATCTGTGCAGACAACCGCGGTATTTTAACACCAAATGTTTCTCTGAATCTTTGATACCCAACTTTGTGCATAGGGTATGAAATAGATTCGTCATCTCATGCACATCTTGGTCCCTTTGCTGCCGCAACATAGTCCATTGTATGTATTTGTCCTCATAGCTCCACACGAGATAATATTGTTGCTTGATGGCATCTCTGAAAGAATTCCAAGTGGGTGTGGCCGAGAACAGAGAGGGTTCCCCCTCACCCTGTTGCTCCGAGTAGGTTTCCCACTAGTCCTTGACATGGGGGGCAACTTTGAGGAGTGCGAAAATAATCCTTTCTCGGTCAAAAAATTCATGAACCAAGAAATATCCTTTGGACATAATCAACCCTCTATCTACGGCATCTGCATCTATTTGGCCCTCAAATATGGGAATGTCAAAATTTACTTATACCTTAAAAGGAGTGGCGCCTCCAGAGTGGTTGTTGGATGTCGATGTGCCACTAGTGGGAATCCGTTGAAGAATCTGGCAAAGTTGTCCATCATCAAGTTCCTTTGTTTCTCGAGGGCCTCCTCGAGCAACATTTTGACAGGATCTCCTGCTCCCTCATCTTTCTTTTCTTCCCTCATGGGCGTTCGTCGGGGTTTGTGAGGCTGATCTTGCAAAGGTTCAACCAGATCGAGCCCCAACTCCTTATACCCTGACCTCGTTGGGGACATGCAAAGAAAGATCGAGAACGAGCAAACCGCTCTGATACCACTGATCTGGATTTATGTAGGAGCAAAGTGAAATACATAAATCCACATAAACACAGAGATGCAGCAGAAATAAGACTTCATTTCATTAATAACAAATGACTGAAAAATATTTACAAACATAATGGAAATAAACTAGCTATGGCGTTGGTAGCTTATCTCTGAGAAGAGATGTGGCGGCTCCTAGCCTCTGAACTCCCTGTTACAATGAGGCTCGAAGGTCTATATATTATTGAGAAACAATGGAAAACCCTAAACATCCAAAATCCTAACCCTAGGAGATGAAACACCATAATATGGGCCTCGGTGGGGTAAATTGGTACATCAATTTCCCGCGGTCATAACGTTGGCATACTATCTCCGTTTGACGCACATGATACATCGTTAGAAATATCTATTCAAGGACTACACTGCCGACAATGAATATCGAGTCCGGATTGAGCTTAAATTCACCGGAGCATGAATGTCCAAAAAACGTCATTTAGGGCCTCAAAACAGCTATGAAAGTTCAGGACCCGAAGAACTGCTAAAAATAGTAAATTGTTCTACAATTAAGGAAACTGGAAATCTAAAAGAAACAATGGTGTGGGTCCAAGTGGAATAGGGCACTGGCCACCAATATCCACCTGGATCAGTCCTCCCCCCTTAGGAAGCAATGGTCCCTATTGCGTTGAGTTCCTCCATGAGATGAGGAAACTTTTGTTGAACTTGGTCCTTGGTGAGCCACTTGCCCTGGTGAAGGAGTTGGCCTGCTTTGACAAATCGATATAGTTGGATCCTCTGTTGGCAGCTGTTCTTGATCTATGTGTCCATAATTCGATCAGTTGTGGCTTGTTCCATGCAATATGGGTTTAACTCTGTTGGTGTGAGTTGTTCTGCCATGTCGGATGTGTCTAGTAGAGGTGGAAAGTAGGGCCGAAGGCGGTCCACATTGAACAATGGGTGAAGACCAAGGAATGGTGGAATACCGAGCTCAAAGGCATTGTCCCCTACAGCCTTGGTGATGGTGTATGGCCCATATCAGAGCGGGTGAATCTTGCGGTAGGGTCCAATGAGGCACTCGTTTTGCAAATGTAGCCACACTTTGTCGCCCACCTGGAAGTTGTGTGCCACCCGATGTTGATCATGTCGTTGCTTGTACTTAGCATTGGCTCTGTCCAATATGTCATGAACTTGTTGGTGGGTGTGTTGAATGCGCTCAATGAAGTTGTTTTCCTTATCGGCCTCAGACTGGACATGGGCTGAATCTGCCCGAGTAGCCGCAAATGGCATGGCTATGTCAATTGGACATAGTGGTTGGAATCCCAAGCCCACTTGAAAGGGGTTGTGGTTGGTTGAGATATGGAGAGCCTGATTGCAATTGTGTTGTACATAGGGGAGGCTCTCATCCCATGTGCCTAGAAGCTTTGAGTTGTACATGCGCAGAATGTGTACAATCATCCGGTTGACGACCTCTGTCTGGCTATCATTTTGCGAAAGGAAAGTTGTGGACTTGGTGAGCTTGGTGTCTAGCATCAACCAGAGGCTGGACCAAAATGTACTAAGGAACCTTCTGTCCCGATCTGAGATGATAGACTGTGGGATCCTAAAGTGTACTCACACTCGTTCAAAGAAGAGTTTGGCAATGACTTCTGTTGTGATATTCTTCTTGCAGGCTATCATAATGGGCATCTTCGAGAATCGGTCGACAGCCACAAAAACACAGTCATTGCCATGCTTAGTAGAAGGAAGGCCTGACATGTAATTCATAGAGATGGATTCCCATGGTCGACAAGGGGTAGGAAGCAGAGTATAGAGGCCTTGCTTCTTGATGGTCAGTTTGGCAATGGCGTAAACAGTGCAAGACTTGATGTACTTCTCGACATCTTGTCGAAGGTTCGGCCAATAGAAATACTTTTGCAGTACTGCCATGGTTTTCTCGACCCCGAAATGCCCAGTGACCCGACTGTAGTGCGCCTCCCAAATCATCTTGGCACGCTCGCGTGAAGGAACACAAAGGTGTCCCAGGTGACAAAGCAGGGCATCCTAGAGGTGAAAATTGGGAACTTGGTTACCCTCCAGGAGTGTATTGTATGTGTGGCCGAATTCAGGATCACTTGGGTAAAGAAGTGGTCGATCGAAAGTCTCCTGCCCACAAGAGTTGAGCACAGTGGTTAGCGCCACGATGGGTGGTCGACTGAGGCAGTCTGCAACATTATTGGTGTTGCCTTTCTTATACTTAATGATCAAATGAAACCGTTGCAGGTATGTGGACCACTTCTTATGGAGATCGTTCTGCAACTTCCCTTGTGTCTGTATGAACTTCAGGGGTCGGTGGTCTGTGTGGATGATCATTTCCTTTCCCAAAATGTAATGCTTCCATTGCCGACAAGCCTGCACAATGGAATACATTTCTTTGTCATAAGTGGGATACTTTCGGACTGTGTCGGAAAGTGTCTCACTGTGATATGCCACTGGATGCCCATGTCGAGTAAGAACTACCCCAATGGCATAGTCAGAGGCATCTGTCTCGATCTCAAATGGTTGTTGCAAGTCTGGTAATGTGAGCACTGGTGTAGAGTAGGGCGATGCTTCAACTCCCCTAACGCCTTTTGTTGACATTCAGACCAAAAGAGTTTTTCTTTAGCTCCTCCCTTGGTGACTTGACTCAAGGGCCAAGTTATATGAGAGAATCCCAACCCAAACCTACGGTAGAAATTGGCAACACATAAAAAGTTGCGGAGCTCTGTTAGGGTGGTTGGGGTTGGCCAATCCCGAATGACTTGGATCTTTGCTGGATCCACATGCACCCCCCGCTCATCAATAATGTATCCCAGATACTAGACCTGGGTCATACCAAAAGTGCATTTCTCCAAATTGGCACACAACTTGTGTTGTCGCAGTGTTTGGAGGACCTGTCGGATGTGGTGGAGGTGCTCTTCCCAAGTCTGGATGAAGATCAGAATGTCATCTAAGTACACCACTATAAATGAGTTGGTGAATGGCAGTAGTATGTCGTCCATTAGCCTCATGAAGGTTGCAGGGGCATTCATCAACCCGAATGGCATGACCAACCATTCGAAAAGGCCCTCCTTGGATTTGAAGGCAGTCTTCCACACATCAAAGGGTTCTATTGGTCCCTGGTGATACCCCAACTTCAAGTTGATCTTGCTGAAATATTTCGCCCCCTTTGGTTGGTCCAGAAGGTCATCAATCCATGGGATCGGGTACCTATTCTGAACAGTGATCTTGTTGAGTGCCCGATAGTCAATGCAAAGTCTCCAAGTCCCATCCTTCTTCTGCACCAACATGATCGGGCTCCCACCTGGTGATGAACTCGACCGGATGTGACCTTTCTGCAACAGCTCTTGAATCTGCCTCTTGATTTTGTCATTCTCCAGAACAGAGCGCCGATAGATGGGTCCATTGGGTAGCGGTGCACCTGGGGTCAGATCGATGGGGTGCTTGACCTGGCAATGTAGAGGCACCCCTGCGGAGGAGGTGAAGATGTCCTCGTACTCCTCCACGACCTTATCCATCTGTTGTTTTCGTGTAGCAAGACCCTGTCTGGAGGTCATGGCCACAATCTTCCTCTTTCCCTTAGGGAAGATCATCAGAAAAACAAATTTCCTGGTCTTGGAAATGAGCTTACTGCATTGTTTTGCAGTAACCAAAGAGATGGTGGTAGGCGGTGCTATCTCTGGTATCCTGTACAGCTTATTGCCCAAGGTGACAATAACAACACAAGGCTTGGACTCATACACAACATGTCACTTCCACAAGTACGGTTGACCTAATAATACGTCAGAAACATCAAGAGGAGCAATGTCAGATAATACCTCATCCGTGAAGAGCTTGATGTTGTAGGGAAGGCAACATTGTTGGCTGACGCGAAGGTCCCGTCCTTGGTGCAACCACTCGATGGTGTATGGTTGTGGGTGTGTTGTGGTCGGCAAGCCCAGTTGCTTCACGACCTCTATCGAGATGAGGTTCTTTTGGTTCCCACTGTCAACAATGAACCGCAACGGGGAACGCTTTACCCACATCTTGGAATGGAAGAGATGCTCTGCCTCCTTTGGATCTTCTGGTTCCTCCTTCTGGATCTTCGTGCTAGCAATGGTGGCATTGGGCTTTGCATCGATAATCTGCTTCCCCCTATCATTCCCCTTGTCGGGTTCTGATTCAGAGTCGGAGCATGCATTCGATTCAGAAGCCTTCAACTCGACTACCAGTGACTGCTTGGCCCGACACTCACTTGTGTTGTGAGTGGAGCTCTTATGGAACTCACACCACTTCCCTGTGTCCTTTTTTGGCTTTGTGGTGTTTTTCTTTGATTATGGCTCTGGCGGGTTGTCCTGGGCTACCCCGCCTTGGCTTGGTCCTTTGTTCTGCAGTTTGGGGGTGCCTTTCCCTTGCTTCTGATTCGCAGAGCCAAACTCTCACTTTTTCTGTTTGAACTTTTGCTCAATCTTGACAGCATATTGGTACACCACACCAAGCGAGGAGATGTCGAGGAACTCCATTTCCTCCTGAATGTATATGTACAGACAACCGCGGTACTTTAACACCAAATGTTTCTCTGAATATTTGATACCCAACTTTGTGCATAGGGTATGAAACAGATTCGTCATCTCATGCACATCTTGGTCCCTTTGCTGCCGCAACATAGTCCATTGTATGTATTTGTCCTCATAGTGCCCCACGGGATAATATTGTTCCTTGATGGCGTCTCTGAAAGAATTCCAAGTGGGTGTGGCCAAGAACAGAGAGGGTTCCCCCTCGCCCTATTTCTCCTAGTAGGTTTCCCACCAGTCCTTGACATGGGGGGCGGCTTTGAGGAGTGCAAAAATAATCCTTTCTCGGTCAAAAAATTCATGAATCGAGAAATATCCTTCTAACAGATTCAACCATCTATCTATGACATCTGCATCTATTTGGCCCTCAAATATGGGAATGTCAAAGTTTACTTGTACCTTAAAAGGAGTGGCGCCTCTAGAGTGGTTGTTTGATGTCGATGCGCCGCTAGTGGGAATCCATTGAAGAATCTGAGCAAAGTTTTCCATCATCGCGTTCCTTTGTTTCTCGAGGGCCTCCTCGAGCAACATTTTGACAGGATCTCCTACTCCCTCATCTTTCTTTTCTTCCCCCATGGGCGGTCATCGAGGTTTGTGAGGCTGATCTTGCAAAGGTTCAACCAGATCGAGCCCCAACTCCTTATTCCCCGAACTCGTTGGGGACGTGCAAAGAAAGATCGAGAATGAGCAAACCGCTCTGATACCATTGATCCATATTTATGTAGGAACACAGTGAAATACAAAAATACACATAAACACAGAGATGCAGCGGAAATAAGACTTCAATTGATTAATAACAAATGACTAAAAAATGCTTACAGACAGAATGGAAATAAACTAGCTAGGGTGCTGGTAGCTTATCTATGAGAAGAGATGTGGCGGCTTCTGGCCTCTGAACTCCCTGTTACAATGAGGCTCAAAGGCCTATATATTATTGAGAAACAATGGAAAACCCTAAACATCCAAAAGCCTAACCCTAGGAGATGAAACGCCAGAATATAGGCCCCATTGGGGTAAATTGGTACATCAATTTCCCGGGGTCGTAACGTTGGCATACTATCTTTGTTTGACACACATGATACATCGTTAGAAAGATCTATCCGAGGACTACATTGCTAACAACGAATATTGAGTCTGGAATGGACTCATATTCGCCAGAGCATGAATGCCCAAAAAATGTCGTTTAGGGCCTCAAAACTGAAGGAAACAATTAAGCAAACTAAAAAATTGAAGGAAACAATGGTGTGGGGCCAATTGGAATAGGCGGGTGGCCACCAATATCCACCTGGATCATTCGATCATATGTTTGGTTGAAAAGCCTGCGTGAGGATTTGTATGTTGAACTTCTTTGCTTTATTACAGTAAATTGGAAGAAACGTTCAACCCAGATGCAAAATGCAAATCTGTTGAGGTACATAACTTCTTCGGGTAGCAGAGCTGTGGAAAGTGCAACAAATGCCGCAGAACGCATCAGTACAGGTCTGGCAAGTGTATCAACTGATGCAGGTGGCATCATAATATATCTTTCCTCATAGCAGTGGAGGTATGGCGACCCATAGAAAAGTCTGGAATGTTTGGAGGTGACGCCAAATACGTGGAGTCCGCAACTACATCCGTAGGAAACCGAAGAAACTTTGACAAAGAACATGGCTTTATATCAAGTCGGTTCCCAGACCCACATGTAGCTCATCAAACTTTGAAATAGAAACTTTTGTAGTGATAATATGTGATTGTATCCACCCATACAGTTTTTGTTACTCACGTCTGGTTACATTCGCAAATGGAGCAATATTTAATGTCATTTACGAACATGACATGACATTTTGCAAGCCACTGTAAATGCACCACCCCCGAGGAAAACAAATTCTTCTGGGATTTGTACAATTCGATACACTTGCCAAATCTCTGTTGTTGGAAGAAGCTATATACATAAACGATAACTATTTTGCACACGACCTCAAAATCCATTACAATTCCCAGCAAGAAAACAAAGAAGTTCAACAAACAAATCTCTAGGCAGCCTTTTCAACCAACCAAAGCATCGGACATAGGGAGAACACCAACTAGAACATACTTGTTCATTTTTTTTCATCCTCTCTGAGTTTCTCTTGTATAACAGAGTTTTTTTCACTCAAAGCTCACGTCACATAAAACCAGTCTCTCTTCTTTTATCTACCCCTCAATTGCATCTCTAAGTTGTCTTACATGTCCATGACGAGGAACATTAGAGTGAAGGCACCCTAAAGCATAACTCTTTGATGATAGAGAGAAATGGCAATAAGTATTTGAAAGCAACCTTGAACGATCTTCCGTAGATTTTTTGTTGATTCGTTTTAATGACAGTTGTTCTCGATATTTTTGCTTATTAATGCCAATCTTTTTGAATATGTACGCTGAATAGTGATTAGCAGCCTGTATTAAAATTCCCATATCCGAGCAGATTCTCAAATCTGACATCTAAGATATGCACAATATTAAAGAGGGACATGACGTCAAGGCCTCTGTGGGTGTCATGTTCGTGAACTATGCTGAAGTTTTTAAGAAAACTAAAACTGCACAAGCAAAAAAAAAAAAAAAATTACTTTCGCAAATTCAAAATGCAGGCAAAAAGAAATTACCAGATCCCATAATATTTGCTTGCCTATTCATTTTAATGGGAGATGTGCTCGAGCTTTCCAGTTATTAAAGCCCATCTTTTTGAACCTGTCTTGTCGGTTCTGGCTTTTGAAAGCATATTTAATGTGTATTGGGAAGCGGTGAAGGTAGCGGGGATGGATCCCTATGTAACAGACGATACTATTATTTTTCTATGTTTTTGTCCACGAGCGTATGTAAAATGTACGTAAAGAAAAGTAATTCGAGAATGCTAATTTTTTTGGACATGAGCCCTTGAAATTCAAATAGTCCGCAACTCTGATTGTCAATTTGTATATCGCGGAACTCTCCGTGCTATTTGTAGGACACGAAACAACAGAAGCCGAATTTAGAGCCCGCCACCCCGAGAACCCACGATCCAAAAAATGTTTACTATTTTTTTGTGTTTTTGTCCACCAACGTATGTAAAACGTACATAAAGTAAACTATTTCAAGAATGTTAAATTTTTTGGACACGAGGCCGTTAAAATTCAAATAGTTCGCAAGTCTGATTGTCAATTTGTATATCGCGGAACTCTCCGATTGTCAATTTTCAACCAGCTATCCCGAGAACCCGCGATGCAAAAACTAGCTAAGTATGGGATGAGGGCTCCGTGCATGCCTTATATATCTACTTTATAAAATTACATATTTCCTATGTCTAATTTATGTTGTCCAGGAAACCTATAATTTCATAAATTGCATTCTCTTCTGTCCAGGATCCCTTCTTTTAAAGAAAACTAATTCGAGAAAGCTAATGTATACACCGAACACGACCTGTCATAGTTCAATAGAACCTATCTGCGAAGCCGCATCCATAAAACTGGCTAAGTATGCAACTGAACGACGGTCGATTGGAATGACCATAGAAACGCGAGAAACTACAGAGTCAAAAACACAGTTTGCAAGAGGAAAATAAAAGGGAGAGAATAGGTATATCTCCCACACAGCAAAGTGCACTCTCATAACTATGAAACCATAGCAACACAAAATCCATGGAAAAAGCATCGGCATCTATGAAATATACTTTGAGGCCAACAAACTCTGCTTCAACGCGTAAGAGATGCAATTTACATCACCTGCAATTTTTTAGTTTGTTATTTTATCTTAATAGTATTCTATGCAAACTCCACTGCAAAAAAATGTAACCAGAGATCCAACTACAGATGCAACATCCCAACATTGCAAACCCTGGGCAAACAAGAACAAACATCAAATTAGAACCCAAGTGCAGGCGTAGGACCGGAACCCTGCAAAGTTGAATCAAACAACAATAAACAACATACAACAAAGAAAGAAGCAAGCAACAACCACTCCCCCCAGGACCGATGTTGTTCCAATCGCGATTGCAGAAACCCAAACGTGCAAACTGCAACAACACGAACAGGCAAGCAAGAACAACAACAACATGAAAATAAGAAATTAATGCCATGCAAAAAACAAGCATGGGCCAGTGAACCAGCAATGCCGCTGGAGCATATAAATTTTAAAAACGGAAGAAAATGTCTTGTAACAAGCTTGTTAAGTAACCATTCAACACTACCAAGCCTGTTAGGTAAACATTTAAGTCTGGCATAAATGCTCTGTAAACATTTAAGAAAAAAGTTCAATGTGGCAGGTCTCTGACATATCCCAAAAAAAATATTATATTTTTTGTAACAATAGTTCGAACACCAGAGAATGTATTGGAAGGCCAAACTTTCGATATGCCACCATATCAAACATTGCCATAAATTTACATAGCATAAAATGCTAAACCAAACATTCGAATTAATGCTAGCATTAATCCACCTTCGATGAATGCATAACAAAATATATGATTCAAAAAGACCATATATGATCAAATACTTTGGATATGCCAACATATATAACATTGGGAACAACGAAGCTGACAATAAGACCTCCAATCCCTTGTCCAATTAGACCTTGACAAATATGATACTTTTTATTATATAAAAATCGATGTTTTCACTTCCCTTGTTCCAACAATAGACAATATGCAAATATTTCTGGTCAATGCACAATCTAATACCAGGTCAACAATTTATCGATCGCTATAGTCCCTCTATACCTACGACATGGACTAATAATAAAACATATTTAAGGTTTTAGGTTTTACATTTCCTCTCCTACTATGTCATGCTTTTCTTTTCATATCATCTCATGTTTATTCTTTTTTAAACTCTACACAAATACATAAAGTATTGTTATTCAAATAGTTATAGCCATACATCAACAAATATAGTGATACTTTAACACATTTTTTCCCTCTACTTGCATATGTATTCTCCTTTAATTCCATTTGTATATGTTATATTTTATTTAATAAATTCCTTCACTTTTTTTTCCTATGTGGTCTTTCAATGCCCTTGTACTTCCAATTTTAAAACAAAATATCCAAGGTATGACATCTGTGTTAACAACAAACTCGCTTACAAGCATTAGAAATGGAGAGATTATTTGTAGTCCTGTTATACAAATTATGGACTTCAAAT
>ML777475.1:1259007-1297077 GCA_009831015.1 Picea engelmannii
CATGCAACTTGACATGCATGCAACTCGACATGCAACATGCAACTCGACTTGTCAACTTGACTTTGACCACATACAACTTGTCTTTTACAACTTGAGTTTGACAACTCAGACTAAACATGCAAATCGACTTTTACAACTGAGTTAGGCAACTCGAATTTCTTTTCATGGTGGATAAAGTTACACATGCCAACGCACTAGATCATTACATTTACATTATTTCCATAAGGAAGATTGTTTGTCTCTAGCTCATTGGAATTGTACATTCAACTTAACTTTTGCTAGATGCCTTGACTTTTGCTCATGGCTCACAAAGCTTGACTAGGCTCACGGCGGTTGTACATTGCCCCTGACTTTTGCACTAGTCTGTCTATGCTCACAGAGGTTGTACGTTCCCCCTGACTTTTGCACTAGACTGTCTATGCTCACAAAGGTTGTATGTTCCCCCTAACTTTTGCATTAGACTTACATCTTGACTTTTGTCTTAGACTTACAAAGCTTCTTCCTTTGCCTTGGCTAGACTCACAAGATCATATAGCATCTCGTTCGTCCTGACTTTTGGTTTGACTCAAAGAGGTTGTATGTTCCCCCTGGCTTTTGTCAATACCTCACAAGACTAGTTGATTCTCCAAATCTCCCTAGCTAGCCTCAAGGTGGCCCACATGGCCTCTCATTGGAGAATGATTGTCGATGCTGTCAAATTTAACAGAGATGTGATCTTCAGAGAAATAGGAGGTAAGTTCGAACCTGAGGAAGTTGTTTAGACCGAGAATAATCATGATACGGTGGGGTTTGAACTGAGGAACAAAGAAGATGATTCAGATGAATCGACTGAATCTAAGGAAGAGGTGGAACAATTGACTCCGGTGATAAGGAGGTCAAAAAGAGAAAGAAAACCAGTCGAAAGGTATAGTCCACCCGACTTTCATTCCGCATTCGTGTTAACTGCCATCGACGATGAGCCCAAGTCGGTCGATGAGGCAGTCGACTCGACAAAGGGTAAACTCTGGAAGGATGCCATGGTCAAAGAGATGGAATCCTTGTACAAGAATGAGACATGGGATTTAGTCAAGTTACCTAGTGGAAGAAAGCCCGTCGGTGGGTGTTCAAGAAGAAGATGAATGTCGCAGGACAAGTCAAGAAGTTCAAAGCTCAATTGGTAGCGAAAGGATATTCCCAAGTCGAAAGAGTCGACTTCGATGAGATTTTTTCCCCTGTTGCAAAACTAACTTCCATTAGAGTACTAATGTCTCTGGCTGCAGCATTCGATTTGGAGATAAAACAGATGGGATGTGAAGACAGTGTTTCTATATGGGGACCTGGAAGAAGAAATCTACATGAAACAGTATGAAGGATTTGTAGTAAAGGGCAAGCAAGAGTTGGTGTGCAAACTCAAAAGATCCCTTTATGGTCTAAAGCAATCGCCAAGGATGTGGTACCAGAAGTTTGACATATACATCCTTAGTTTGGGATTTGTAAGAAGCAAAGTTGATCACTGCATATATTCCAAGGAAGAAGGTGAGCATTTCATATATGTAGCTTTGTATGTCGATGACATGTTGTTGATTGGAAACAACATGGATGCAATAAAGAAAGTGAAGAAGCAGCTATCCTCCAATTTCGACATGAAGGATCTCGATGCAGCTAACTTCATTCTGGGAATGGAGATTAAGAGAGATCGAGCCGCAAGAAAGCTCCAGTTGAATCAGACGAAGTATATTGAAACAGTTCTGAAACAATTCAACATGCAGGATTGCAAACCAGTGAAGGTGCCAATTCCTGTGGGAGCAAGGCTTACTACTGAACAATGTCCAAAGACACAGGAAGAAATAGAGGGCATGGCACATGTTCCCTATGCAAGTGCGGTTGGTAGTCTAATGTATGCGATGATCTAAACTCGACCGAACATTGCCCATGTAGTGGAAGTGTTGAGCAGGTACATGTCGACACCTGGAAAAGAGCACTGGACAGCTGTCAAGAGAGTATTCAGGTATTTGTGTGGCACGAAGGCCTATGTTGTATGCTACCAAGAAAAACCTGGAGGTGACAATGGTAAATTAGATGTACATGGCTTTGTCGACACCGACTAGGCTAGAGATCTGGATCGACGGAGGTCAACCAGCGGATATGTCTTCATGATGTTCGGTGGAGCAATAAGCTGGATGAGTAAGCGACAGGGAATTGTAGCCTTGTCAACAACAGAAGTTGAATACATGGCGGCCACTCATGGAAGCAAAGAAGCAGTATGGCTTCAAAGGTTGTGTTCAGGAATCAGGTTTGAGCAGAGAACTATGAAGGTAAGTTGTGACAGTCAAAGCGCAATATTTCTGGCAAAGAACCCTGCTTATCATTCAAAGACTAAGCACATTGATGTATAATACCATTTCGTAAGAGACATGGTGGAAAGTAACAAGGTGCTACTGGAGAAAGTAAACACATTGGAAAACATAGCAGACTCGTTGACCAAGTCTATGAGTGTTGTGAAGTTCTCTTGGTGCAGAGAGGCAATGGGCATTGTTGCCCCGGATCTGTGAACGAAAATTCAAGAATCTCTTGTTTCAGCAAAGAAGACAAGTGGGAGAATGTTGGGTTGTTATATTCTTTGCAGTGAAAGTATAGTCGAGGTTAATGGACTGACGATCAAAGTCAAGGTGGATCGGCAGCAAGTCGAAGTCAAGGTGGATTGATAGCAAGTCAAAGTCGAGGTGGATTGAAAGCAAGTCAAAGTCGAGGTGGATCGACAGCAGATCGAAGTCGAGGTAGATCGACAGCAAGTCGAAGGTCGAGGGAGTCGATTGGGTAAAATCGAAGTCAAAGATATCGACGGCAAGTCAACCAACAAGAGGTCGAACTGCGGGCATGAGACGACCGACTAGAGACCGAATGAAGGCCAACTGGTAGTCGACTGGTAAACCCGACTTGGGGTCGACTGTAACATAATCCCAGGATTTGCGGGATTTGTAGCCAATGATATGCATGGATCTGTAACCATTTTTGGGCGACAATCTTTAGGGTTTTGCCTGTTGTAAAGCCTATAAAGAGGCATGTTGTAAGACTGTAAAGGTTGTTGATGTTGTAAGGTAATCATAGAATGCACTTTTCCAGGTTAATGCATGTGTAAGTGTAGGTTGTTGGCCATGCATATGTAAGCCGAATTGGCTACAAGTTTGTTCTTGCCTGTGTAAGAGGGTATGATGTCGATTGTGTCTTAGGTGTGGACCAAGGTAAGACATGTAACCTTTTATTCTTATTGAATAAGACAACAATAGAGCAGAACGCTCAAAGGAATGTTGGTTTTCCCGGTTAAGGGTTTCCAAGGTAAAATCTCGGTGTGCTGTGTGATTGCTTGTGTCATTTGCGTTCTTGATTAAATTCTTCTTCTCTTCTGCTAGGATTAGTGTGGAACTATTTTTCATTTCCTGACAGATAGAACTTGGGAAGTGGTCTTTGCAAAGCTACACAATACCTCCAAAATTCATAATGTGTTCCATGTTTCTTACCTAAATAAGGTGGCTAGAGAATCTATTGCTATGAAATTGAGCTACTAGAATTAGATGGGAAGTTGCAACTTGACATGAAATCCATTCTCGATGTCTACATCAAATATCTTCATTCCAAAGTTGTCATTAAATATCTCATTGAGTGGAAGAAGCTACTATGAAAAAACACAACCTATGAGAATGAACAATTTATACAAAACTACCCAAAATTTCCCAAGCCTTGAGGGCATAGATTTTAGAAAGAGGAGGGGCAACTTCCTAATTTTGAATATCCAACTTGTAGTAGTTAGGAATATGCTAGTGGATTTCTTACCATAAATAAGAAGGGGTATTCCCTCCAACGTCATAACAAAGTGTTGTTTTGGCATTGTATCTAAGTGAGTGTCATTCTCAAACAAGATATTGCTTATATATTTAATTGTTATTTTGTTAATGGATATCTCTTGTATTGCATTTTTCTCACAAGTATTGGTGAACATTATTAGTAAATTCATGATAGCTACACAAATTTAAACAACATATATCTAGATTCTAAAGAAAATAAGATATAACCTACTCTAAGCAAGCCACGATACTTGACTGAAAGCTCATAAATAATAGAGCATTACACGATTAAAGTGCACCTTAATCTCCAACTTTGGGAAGCTATAAACGTGTTGTTCCTTTAGGTATGATGTTAGGATTTATCCAACACTAGTGTGTAGAAGTTCTAAAGGAAATCTCAAGGTATGTAACAATTGTCATCAAAGGTGAGCAAGAAAAAAAACTACACTAGCCAAAAATGGAAACTATTAGTATAAAAGGCTAGTTTGACCGTGATAGACTTAAGAGAAGCAATCCATGTGATTTTGATGTACTCACAGTAAATTCGATCTTCAAGGAGATTAAAGGGGACATCAAATTATAACTTAAGCCATGCATAGTTTAAAAGTATCCCATATTTTTGTTGATGATTGCAGCTTCATAAGACATTCTCCAGGTCGTTCTCCTCTGGACTGAGTTGAGACGATCTGTGAGAACGCCCATGTGATGGGTGAGTCATAATCCTCTGGAC
This sequence comes from Picea engelmannii, assembly GCA_009831015.1. NCBI lineage: Eukaryota > Viridiplantae > Streptophyta > Pinopsida > Pinales > Pinaceae > Picea > Picea engelmannii. Next base: position 1,263,559 of record ML777475.1, read on the forward strand.
TGAGTTGAGATGACGTGTGAGGTCTCTTGTCATGCTCCTCTGAACTGAGTTGAGATGACTTGAGATGATCTCCTATCGAACTCCTATGGACTTAGTTGAGTTGACTTGAGATGGCTCTCCAGATAGTACTCCTATGGACTTAGTTAAGTTGATCTGTTGAGAGTGACGTCCCTGTGGCTGAGCACAGGTGGATGTGTCCCTAGTGGCAGAGCACTAGAGGATGTGTGAGATCCCTTGCTATATTGTCAAAGAGTAAGACTTTGGTAAAACCCTAATTTGTATTGTAAAGGGTACAAGTCGGCCCCACCATGTAAAGATAATTAATATTGTGTAAATATTAATTATATTTATGAGTTGTACAAGTCGGCCCTATTGTGCCAATAGACACATCCATTTGATGTGCTAGGTCATTTATAAATAAGAGAGTTAGATCCCCATTGTGGATCACTCACTCATACTTTTTCCATTATCTCAACGCCTACTTGTAGGGCTGAAGTGCGCACTTCTCTTAGGCGCAATCTTTCTTGGTCATAGAGCACCCTCTTGTGTGCACTAGGGTTTGTGGTGAAAGGGTGATCTTCTCTTGACTCTATAGCAAAGGATTGTTGGGTTTTTTCCTTGATTAAGAAGGGTTTTCCCAAGATAACTTCTTGTGTTCTTGTGCATGGTTATTCTTCTTGTGATCTCGGTTACTRCAGCTATTGTATATTGTATTACTGCATTGTTTATGGTTCAAGTTCATGCTAAATTGAAAAGGAATTACATCTGCTCGAGCTAAGCATTAAAAATTTAACAAGTTTGAGGAAGCAAGAAAATTATTGCATATCAACAATGTTTGTGGGCGAGTTGTTCCAAGGATGTTCATTATGAGATGAAATACAAGCAACTTGTGAGCATTAATCTTCCTAGATGACCTAACTGCCATGCAATGGGACCTATGCAAATAGTATATGAGACAAATAATGGCCTCAAATAAGGAAGGCATGCATCAAATTTCACTATAACGACACAAAAATATCCATTTGTTTACAATGTATAATCTGAACAATTATATGATCATTCTACTTCTCAATGCCTTCCCATTCTATATGTACAAGCCTTGGTCCACAAACTTAAACTTGTAAACCATCACAATTCTTACAATAGAATCAACTAATTGCACCTTCTACTCCACATCCTAAAAGGAAACGAGAATGATGTCTTCCTTAAAATGCAATCTATGAAAACCTCATACACACCCAATGCATACATAGATTGTACACTAAAAGATAGGCTTATTAACTAAATGTCTAGTTAGGCACCGTAGGAGGTAAGTGGTAATTTTCCCTCTCAAATTCAAGTTAAGCTTTAGTAACACATCACTAAATAGTAAACTCATAGCTTTAGCTTTGCTAAGTTGAAATCCCATGGTTTATTTTCGTTGCAAGGATAATGTAATCAATTAAGAAAGTCAAAAACCAAGACATGTCAAAGAAGGAATAATCTTATATATGTGCACATCCTCCTATGTCATTTATTTATACAATCATGGAGAATTAATGTTTGTTGTGCGTGTGTGAGAAAACTGAATCCTATAAACCCTAACATCTCAATAAGAATCATGTATCCATGAAATGACTTAAGGAATAGTAAGATGAATTAGCATAGAAAAAAGATAATAATCAATATAAGAAATAGGCTATTATTTCCAATAAAAATCAATATTAATCCCAACTGTTGGCTGTTATTTGCAATGTGCATCATTTAAATCCTTTTAACAGTGCTCTTTCCATCACTATTACAGTTTTATATGTCCCTATTGATGAGTGGAGTGTCCACTCGAAACATCTTCTGGAYGTTTCAGARACTTGCACACAGTTTACTTCCAGAAAGTTTAAGTATATTATGACTAACTGTGAAAACCTACCCACTCAAAAAGTTTAAGCATATTATGACYAACTGTGAAAACCTACACACTCAGGCCAAGGCAATGTCAAAATTGAATATCATAGCAAATAAAATGCTTCAGCCTTCCTTCATATAATTCAACTTGATTGATAACTGTTTCTTCTACAACATTCCAATGGATCCCAAAGCACCTATATACTATAGTTACCATACTTGTATTTGGCTCATGCTAGCTGAGACATACTCTCACTTGGCATACTTATCCACATAAAATAATGCATAAAAATCATTTTACTCTAGAAAAAATTATGGACGACTATGGTGAGTATTTACTTGGGATACTCTGCATAGTTGGGTATTTGCAAATACTTGTGAGAACGGCACAGCGCCTTTTGTCCAGCTACTATTCACTCAAAGCGACCTAGTCAAGTATTGAACCATGTAATCGTATCAAGGCCATACTGGCCATATTCGTCAGTACTCTCGAGCGTAGTTGGAAAAATCGTCGTCACCCGAGTACTCTCGAGCCAAACTCTACTTGGCCTGGCTGTCAAGTTGAGCTAACTCAGCACAAGTCTGACCCCTTTCCTAACAAGCCAAACTCACGCGAGTCAGACTTGCAGGTACTCGTGGATCAGAGTAACTGGCAGATTATTCACTGTCCGTCGCGTTCAACCCGCGGACAGATGGAAAAATCGCCAACATCAAACAAAAATGCCAAAAGAAAAAGAAAAACCCTCATTTTGAACCATTTCTGCTGACATGTTTTTTATGGAGATTCAGCCGAATCTGAGTTGAACCCTTACACTGTGGCCTCGCCGAGTTTTTCAGCATAGCTTGTTAGTCATACACTGGAATATGGCAACTATGTTATATGCATCAATCATGACCATCCACTTGAAACTCCCAATTAAATTAAATTAAATAAAAAAATAACAAACCCTGACCCCTAAACCCAGCTGAAAATTTTGTCCTAGAAGAAGAAAACTTAAACACCAAAGTATACCTGGACAGCTCTTCAAGCAATTCATCGAGAGGCTTTCCTTTGAAATAAGCAATCGCTTCCTTATTCAATTGCTGCATGAATATTTCCCTGCACATAATCATATCAATACTTAACATTTTTACAAAGATTAAAACGCTAAGTACCAAGAAATCTGAACCCTATTATCAGTAATCTGAAATACCAATGCCCACGTAAATATCCAATATTTAGAGAAATTTACCGCCATCAAAAATGAAAGGCACATGTTTATAAAAAAAAATGAAAAAACAAATCTGTAAAATTGAATGATATGCAAGAATCTCTCTCTCTCTATATATATATATATATATTTCAGAATTCTACCTCTTGGCTGAATTTTTTGAACCCCTGCTTTTGCTTTTCTTCTTCTCCACATTCTCAGCGGACAAGGGGATTTCCAGTATCTGGTTTTCATTTGCAAGCGGGTTGTCGAGCTCGTTGTTAGCTTTCGATGGACCGTCAGGATTCTCTGCGAGCTTAGAGTGTGATGTTTTTGGTTTCTTGATATGCCGTGAGGTTAACTCCGCTGTTTTGGGGTCTGTTCTAGCTGCTGCATTACTGGCTAAATTTTTTGAACTCCTGCGTTTGTTTTTTTTCTTCTTCACATTCTTAGCGGACAAGCGGGTTTCCAGTTTCTGGTTTTCATTTGCAAGCGGGTAGTCGAGCCCGCTGTTAGATTTGGCTAGACCGCCTGGATTCTCTGCGAGCTGAGAGTGTGATGTTTTTGGTTTCTTGATATCCGGTGAGGTTAACTCTGCTGTTCTAGCTGCTGAAAGCCTCCTCTTCTTTCCCATTGTTCGTCCTTGCCCCAAGTCTTTTCTGTTTGAGTTTGAAACTCTAAAGTGTGGAACCAAGTAATCTTTATAGAAGTAATGTAAGTGGGGTGGTGATAACGGGAATACCACACTGAGTAGAGTGTGAAATTTGGGTAATTTTTTTTAAAGGATATGAATTTGTGATTTTTTTTTAGGAGAAAACACATGTTATTAATCATTAGGCTTATTTAGACTGTATAAAATTACATTAACCTCTACAATATTTTATTGGTCATTTCTTCAAGAAAGTTTTCAGGTGTTTTTCTTTTTATTTTATTACACTATTTTTCGATTTATCAAAGATCAAAGATATTAAAAAGACAATACTACGTTAACTAGAATATTTTATTTTATTTTTTTATAATTGTATTATTTCATGAGTAACATTGTAATGATATATTAATCATTTCTATGCATAAAGGAGAATAGGAAAGTTGATTTTTTGCAAAGTATTTAGGTCAAAGTATGATTAATAGGTATTTGTTAGCAAATATTTGACACAATTTCATTTCATGTATAGAAGTATGGAATAAGTTGAACAATTCATGTATAGAAGTATGGACCAAGTCCACCATTTCATGTATGGAAGTATGATTACAACATAGAAGAATCTAGAAGGTAAGTGATAAAGAATATAAGCATGCCTCTTCTTCTTTTTCGTAGTGAGAGATAAGCAATATCCTTCATTTTTTCATAGCGTTCTAAGGAGAATGATGGTGCTATGTGCTTTCCTTCTATAGTAGTAGTGCATGACATTGTCGTGAAGGTCAAGCCTTGACATTCAGTGTTTCCAATGTCAATGGTAGACCTTGTTAAGGTCATTCCTTGAGATTTATGTATAGTCAGTGCCCTAGCCATCTTAAGGGGGATTTGTTTCTTGTTACTCCTTTGTATGGGTGGAATTGGTACATTATTTGGTTGGGTTTGGTCCCATGGAGGGCCAATGTATTTATCAAATAGTCTCTGCAGTTTCTCACGTTCTTTCGGAGCGCACAACTTCCTTAAGCTACGGAGATTCTACAACTAACTTCCGCCTCTTCTTGTAAACATTAAATGCAGTGTTTTGTGCCTCGTCTAGCTTCTGAGATGAAGGAGACTGAGCAGATTGGAAAATTTGGAGGGTTGCTTCCTGGTGTATATACAATTTCCATGACTACTCTGAGAGCACAATTGACTAATCCTGCCTGGACCCATAAATTGCAGGATAGAATAACTCATTGCCCTATACATGGAAATACATGTTTTTCCAGCTGGTCATCATCATGTTGGTGTGCTTATAAAGCACCAAGTAATTCTGCGGAACTTCGTGCAATTGACATATTCAAGGATTGAAGCATGATCTTATTATGGTTTTCCACGAGAATATTTGTTGCAAAGAGGTCGATTGAAGTGCCAAACCTTTGACGTTCTTCAATGGATAAAAATCCGCGAGTCCTAAAATGAAGGAGGTTCCAATCATCAATTTTTGGTGTAGCATCATGAATGTTGGTTAACAATTGGTGGAAGCGGGACTGGTTGTCAGAGATGACTTGTTGTTGAAATATTGTTTCCAACTTGATTCTAGTGGTAAAGGTTGTCCATAAGGTCCTCCATGGAGTTTCTCTCACATAAAGAGGTTTGTCCACTATTGGTGGCAGTTGACCCAAGTCGCCCACAAGAATTATTGAGCGGTAATTGAATGAGAAGTGGTTTCTTTCTAGAAATTCCTTACGCAAGTGAATTTCAATATGTACGAGGAGTCTAGATCCTATGAAGCTCATCTCATCAATTAGAATGTATTGAATATGTTGCATCTCTTTTAGGAACATTGTAAGGGACTGACCATGTAAAGGCCTCGTGTCCTTGATAGGAATCCTAAGTCCTACATGTATAGTGGTTGCATGTGTGTTAAATGTTGTAACTCTAGTAGAGGCAAGAAGTAGTATTTGGCTATGACCAATTGTTGATTGAGAAGATAGTGCGTCTTAGATGCAGTGTATAAGGTAGGACTTTCATGTTCCTATAGTGCCTTGGATGATCATCTTCAATGGATCTTTTGGTTCTCTTGCTTGTAAGTGTTGGAGGATTATGTCGAATGCATGTTGTTGATATATAGAAAATGTATTTCTGGAAGGAAATATCGGATTGAGTTCTTGGATGACTTATGCATTCCTTCGATTGTAGTTGATGAAGTTTGGTGCAATGTCCAATGTATCTTTTGATACTTTAAGTCAATCCCATGGGTGGGAAGTGTCAATTTCTCGAATTCCCAACACATCAAGAGAAGTGAAGTGGATATTTCCTGTAGGGGCCAACCTTGATAAAGACTTCCATTGATTCATTTCCATGTTTGGTTGTATGTTAATATGGATATCCTCGTCTTCATATGTTTTCTCATTAGGAGTGGGCACAAGGATGGGATCAACATGCCATACATGGTAGTCATTTTTTATGATCTCCTAATTAGTCACAATGTCTTCTTTTGAAAGACTTGTATCTTTAGAGAAGGAATGAAAGGGTTTGTATAAAAGTAGCTCACTCCAGTAGAACTCAACAAAGGTATTGGAATATTTGTTTGGTATTGTAGTAAAAAGTGGCCACACATGGACAACTATGGGGATGTGTCTTTTTTTCCACTTTTCATTTTTTCCATGCTTGGTTATGTGTCTAGTGTTTTGTGAGGTCAATAAAACATATAGGTTCAAGAAAAAAATGAAGTTTTAAATATGCGTCAATGAAATTGGATCTAGATAAGCAATTAGAAAAATCATAAGAGACTCAGTGGAATATTTGACGACCAACATTGAGTTTGGTGAAGGTGCGACTGCATGTGACAAGGGGTAACTTTTGGAGCATATGGAAAGTTTCTTGAGCACTTATGTCTCGATCTACAATTGCTTCTAAGTGAAAACGATGATAAACATTTGATGCAAGGTCTTATGGATGTGATATAGATGCAATTATGGTCAACATATGGTGATAGGTATCTGATCTCTCCTCTGCTTTTGAATCATATTTGGCAATGTATTTTAGAACTGCATAACGAGAGAGGACTGGTTGGAAATATACATTTTCTCTCCATGTTTGGAGTATGTTAGAATTATGGATGTTTAGGCGCTCATCATTGCATGTCAGGTGATATGTATTTTGACCCATTCCATCAATGTATAGTGATGACTCCATTTGTACCTTCCAAGGGAATTTATATCTGCATTCAAGGGTAGACCCTTTTCTACAGAAACATGTTTTCTTAGTGCACTTTGTATGTCTTTGGACTCGATTTAAGAGTTGTTCATAGTCCTGAAGTGAGTTGGATGAAAATATCTCCTCTGTATCTAGAAAGCAAGGGTCATCTTCAATGGATTGATGCATAGCCATGTGTGTTTCATGGTTTACTCTAGGATTCCAAGTTGTAACATAGTTATCAAAGAAACTTTTTGCATCATAGATTTGATCCAGGTCTTCCCAATTTAATGTTTCCATGTTTGGAGCACTAAAAAGTGATAGAAACCCATGTATATATGCAGAGCCACGATGTTTCCATTCATACCTACAAAATGAATATGCAATTATTAGTACAAAGGATATAAATGTATAGGTTGGGTAGAGGTAGTTTCAAGTATTATAAACTATGTACCTATACCAATAGTCAGTTGCATGCAATTTTTTTTGTAGGATCTCCTCATGGAAGATTGAAAACCTTTTGTTCATGTATGTGGCTACAATTTGGGGGGCGGTCAATGAAATTGTGTGTACACCAACGTTGGTGAAGCATTGGGTCAATAAGTCTACCCTTTTGCATAACTGTGTGCAAATCTGACCTTTTTTTGTCCGTTGCACTAAGAGTGAAAAACAAGGTTGGGAATTGAAGTTGTGTTATCATTTATGTTAGCTTGATCCTTCGCACGGTCCATAATTCTCTAGTCCCATATAGGTGTGCTCCAAAGCACATGACTTGTTCTGGGAGTTTCTCTGCAGGCAGTTCTTTGAGGTGCGCATGTAACTCTTGGATTATGGTCGGTGTGTTATGATCTTGGCTTCGCTTGATGAAGAAGGTAGTTGTTGATTGAATTCGATGGAACATAATCAAATTGTAGAGGTAGTATCTGAAATGGGGATCTGTTAAAGGGTTGTAAAACCATATTCTCAAATCTTGGGCTTCTTTGAGAATAGGTTTGATAGAAAGTTGGGATGTGAATGTTGTATTAATTGATATTCTATTAAAATGAGTTATTTTTCCAACTTTGAGAGCAATTATTGGAAAGGTATTTGAGATAGAATATTGGTCTAGATTATGATTACTACAGAAGACCCCCCATAATGTGACCTCTATACTATACCCTGACATGTCCTTTAGTTGGAGGGTTCTCGTATGTGCCTTTGTTCCATTCTTTTTCATGATGGTTGCTAAAGGGCTAATGGAGATAGAAACTCCAATAATATCAACTATAGAGTTGTTGACTAAAGTTGGTACCACATTAATAGGAGTGAACACAAAGTTGTGGTTTGTTATTGAATGATCATCCTCTAAACAAGCTTCAATGGTCAAGGTAATATCTAGACTTATTTCCCAATCATTTTTTAAATGACTGAATTCTTTTTTGCAAGCTTGACGTACCCTTTTGAGATGACGTAAACTTTGCCAATGTCTATGGAAGGATGTAAGTTTGTCGCTTGGATGTTGAAGCATGTAATGTGTATTTCACCTTTTTTTGCATCAATAACATCGAAGCTAAATACATGGCCAAGTCCCTTAACATTGGTGAATGTGCATAGATCATTTTTTAAAGTACTCTTACTTTCAGAGTCCATTCCTTTAGGGATGAATGCAAAGATGCAATAGGTGTAATTTTGGGTAGTGTGTTAGTAGGTTCTAATGGTTGTTTTGCAGAAGAACTTACATCTTCTATCAATGTTGGGGCACCAACAATGTTTGCTTTAAAAGTATGTACTCGAATTTCATGCACTGTTAGAATCTTGCAAAAAAAGTAAAAACAATGTAAAATTAACACTTGCAACATTGGCCACATAGTAGGTAATGTAAAATGTGGTTGGTGTGTGCGATGCATGTGAAAATTGAAGGAATGTGTAGAGGGAAAATCAAGATAATAGTTGTATAAATTGTAACAAATCTTGAGCCATGTGAAGAAGGTAGAATGAAGACATACTTGTTGTCTTTGATAGATCTACAAGTGAAGTCTTGTAGTTCAACCAAGGACCCTTTTTCTATTTGAGATGAAGTGAAATAGTGACCAAGTGTTGAGGAAAATAAACTTCCCAATGTACTTCCTCCATCAAATAGGACTACTGAGGAACAATCTTCTAATGTTAATTTGAAGTCCATAATTTGTATAACAGGACTACAAATAATCTCTCCATTTCTAATGCTTGTAAGCGAGTTTGTTGTTAACACAGATGTCATACCTTGGATATTTTGTTTTAAAATTGGAAGTACAAGGGCATTGAAAGACCACCTAGGGAAAAAAAGTGAAGGAATGTATTAAATAAAATATAACATATACAAATGGAATTAAAGGAGAATACATATGCAAGTAGAGGAAAAAAATGTGTTAAAGTATCACTATATTTGTTGATGTATGGCTATAACTATTTGAATAACAATACTTTATGTACTTCTGTAGAGTTTAAAAAAGAATAAACATGAGATGATAGGAAAAGAAAAGCATGACATAGTAGGAGAGGAAATGTAAAACCTAAAACCTTAAATATGTTTTATTATTAGTCCATGTCGTAGGTATAGAGGGACTATAGCGATCGATAAATCGTTGACCTGGTATTAGATTGTGCATTGACCAGAAATATTTGCATATTGTCTACTGTTGGAACAAGGGAAGTGAAAACATTGATTTTTATATAATAAAAACTATCATATTTGTCAAGGTCTAATTGGACAAGGGATTGGAGGTCTTATTGTCAGCTTCGCTATTCCCAATGTTATATATGTTGGCATATCCAAAGTATTTGATCGTATATGGTCTTTTTGAATCATATATTTTGTTATGCATTCGTCGAAGGTGGATTAATGCTAGCATTAATTCGAATGTTTGGTTTAGCATTTTATGCTATGTAAATTTATGGCAATGTTTGATATGGTGGCATATCGAAAGTTTGGCCTTCCAATACATTCTCTGGTGTTCGAACTATTGTTACAAAAAATATAATATTTTTTTTGGGATATGTCAGAGACCTGCCACATTGAATTTTTTTCTTAAATGTTTACAGAGCATTTATGACAAACTTAAATGTTTACCTAACAGGCTTGGTAGTGTTGAATGGTTACTTAACAAGCTTGTTACAAGACATTTTCTTCCGTTTTTAAAATTTATATGCTCCAGCGGCATTGCTGGTTCATTGGCCCATGCTTGTTTTTTGCATGGCACTTATTTCATATTTTCATGTTGTTGTTGTTCTTGCTTGCCTGTTCGTGTTGTTGCAGTTTACACATTTGGGTTTCTGCAATCGCGATTGGAACAACATCGTTCCTGGGGGGAGTGGTTGTTGCTTGCTTCTTTCTTTGTTGTATGTTGTTTATTGTTGTTTGATTCGACTTTGCAGGGTTCCGGTCCTGCGCCTGCACTTGGGTTCTAATTTGCTATTTGTTCTTGTTTGCCCAGGGTTTGCAATGTTGGGATGTTGCATCTGTAGTTGGATCTCTGGTTACATTTTTTTGCAGTGGACTTTGCATAGAATACTATTAAGATAAAATAACAGACTAAAAAATTGTAGGTGATGTAAATTGCATCTCTTACGCGTTGAAGCAGAGTTTGTTGGCCTCAAAGTATATTTCATAGCTGCCGATGATTTTTCCATGGATTTTGTGTTGCTATGGTTTCATAGTTATGAGAGTGCACTTTGCTATGTGGGAGATATACCTATTCTCTCCCTTTTATTTTCCTCTTGTAAACTGTGTTTTTGACTCTGTAGTTTCTCGCGTTTCTGTGGTCATTCCAATCGACCGTCGTTCAGTTGCATACTTAGCCAGTTTTATGGATGCGGCTTCACAAATAGGTTCTATCGAACTATGACAGGTCGTGTTCGGTGTATACATTAGCTTTCCCGAATTAGTTTTCTTTAAAAGAAGGGATCCTGAACAGAAGAGAATGCAATTTATGAAATTATAGGTTTCCTGGACAGCATAAATTAGACATAGGAAATATGTAATTTTATAAAGTAGATATATAAAGCATGCACAGAGCCCTCATCCCATACTTAGCCAGTTTTTGCATCGCGGGTTCTCGGGATAGCCGGTTGAAAATTGACAATCAGAGAGTTCTGCGATACACAAATTGACAATCGGACTTGCAGACTATTTGAATTTTAACGGCCTCGTGTCCAAAAAATTTAAAATTCTTGAAATAGTTTACTTTATGTACGTTTTACATACGTTGGTGGACAAAAACACAAAAAAATAGTAAACATTTTTTGGATCGCAGGTTCTCGAGGTGGCGGGCTCTAAATTCGGCTTCTGTTGTTTCGTGTCCTACAAATAGCACGGAGAGTTCCGCGATATACAAATTGACAATCAGAGTTGCGGACTATTTGAATTTCAAGGGCTCATGTCCAAAAAAATTAACATTCTCGAATTACTTTTCTTTACGTACATTTTACATACGCTCGTGGACAAAAACATAGAAAAATAATAGTATCGTCTGTTACATAGGGATCCATCCCCGCTACCTTCACCGCTTCCCAATACACATTAAATATGCTTTCATAAGCCAGAACCGACCAGACAGGTTCAAAAAGATGGGCTTTAATAACTGGAAAGCTCGAGCACATCTCCCATTAAAATGAATAGGCAGGCGAATATTATGGGATCTGGTAATTTATTTTTGCCTGCATTTTGAATTTGCGAAAGTAATTTTTTTATTTTTTTTTGCTTGTGCAGTTTTAGTTTTCTTAAAAACTTCAGCATAGTTCACGAACATGACACCCACAGAGGCCTTGACGTCATGTCCCTCTTTAATATTGTGCATATCTTAGATGTCAGATTTGAGAATCTGCTCGGATATGGGAATTTTAATACATGTTGCTAGTCACTATTCAACGTACATATTCAAAAAGATTGGCATTAATAAGCAAAAATATCGAGAACAACTGTCATTAAAACGAATCAACAAAAAATCTACGGAAGATCATCCAAGGTTGCTTTCAAATACTTATTGCCATTTCTCTCTATCATCAAAGAGTTACGCTTTAGGGTGCCTTCATTCTAATGTTCCTGGTCATGGACATGTAAGACAACTTAGAGATGCAATTGAGGGGTAGATAAAAGAAGAGAGACTGGTTTTATGTGACGTGAGCTTTGAGTGGAAAAAACTATGTTATACAAGAGAAACTCAGAGAGGACGAAAAAAAATGAACAAGTATGTTCTAGTTGGTGTTCTCCCTATGTCCGATGCTTTGGTTGGTTGCAAAGGTTGCCTAGAGATTTGTTTGTTGAACTTCTTTGTTTTCTTGCTGGGAATTGTAATGGATTTTGAGGTTGTGTGCAAAATAGTTCTCGTTTAAGTATATAGCTTCTTCCAACAACATAGATTTGGCAGGTGTATCGAATTGTACAGATCCCAGAAGAATTTGTTTTCCTCGGGGGCGATGCATTTACAGTGGCTTGCAAAATGTCCTGTCATGTTCGTAAATGACGTGAAATATTGCTCCATTTGCGAATGTAACCAGACGCGAGTAACAGACACTGTATGGGTGGATAAAATCACATATTATCACTACAAAAGTTTCTATTTCAAAGTTTGATGAGCTACATGTGGGTCTAGGAATCGACTTGACAGAAAGCCATGTTCTTTGTCAAAGTTTCTTCGGTTTCCTATGGATGTAGTTGCAGACTCCACGTATTTGGCGTCACCTCCAAACATTCCAGACTTTTCTATGGGCCGCCATACCTCCACTGCTATGAGGAAAGATATATTTTGATGCCACCTGCATCATTTGATACACTTGCCAGACCTGTGCTGGTGCGTTCTGCAGCATTTGTTGCACTTGCCACAGCTCTGCTACCCGAAGAAGTTATGTACCTCAATAGATTTGCATTTTGCATCTGGGCTGAACGTTTCTTCCAATTTACTGTAATAAAGCAAAGAAGTTCAACATACAAATCCTCACGCAGGCTTTTCAACCAAACAGATGATTGAATGATCCAGGTGGATATTGGTGGCCACCTGCCTATTCCACTTGGACCCACACCATTGTTTCCTTCAGTTTTGAGGCCCTAAACGACGTTTTTTGGGCATTCATGCTCCGGTGAATATGAGTCTGTTCCAGACTCGATATTTGTTGTCAGCAATGTAGTCCTCGAATAGATCTTTCTAACAATGTATCATGTGCGTCAAACGAAGATAGTATGCCAACGTTACGACCCCAGGAAATTGATGTACCAATTTACCCCAACGGGGCCTATATTCTGGCGTTTCATCTCCTAGGGTTAGGCTTTTGGATGTTTAGGGTTTTCCATTGTTTCTCAATAATATATAGGCCTTCGAGCCTCATTGTAACAGGGAGTTCAGAGGCCAGAAGCCGCCACATCTCTTCTCATAGATAAGCTACCAGCACCCTAGCTAGTTTATTTCCATTCTGTCTGTAAGCATTTTTCAGTGATTTGTTATTAATCAAATGAAGTCTTATTTCCGCTGCATCTCTGTGTTTATGTGTATTTTTGTATTTCACTGTGTTCCTACATAAATCTGGATCAATGGTATCAGAGCGGTCTGCTCGTTCTCGATCTTTCTTTGCATGTCCCCAACGAGGTCGGGGTATAAGGAGTTGGGGCTCGATCTAGTTGAACCTTTGGAAGATCAGCCTCACAAACCCCGACGACCGCCCATGGGGGAAGAAAAGAAAGATGAGGGAGCAAGAGATCCTGTCAAAATGTTGCTCAAGGAGGCCCTCGAGAAACAAAGGAATGCGATGATGGACAACTTTGCTCATATTCTTCAATGGATTCCCACTAGCGGCGCATCGACATCAAACAACCACTCTGGAGGCGCCACTCCTTTTAAGGTACAAGTAAACTTTGACATTCCCATATTTGAGGGCCAAATAGATGCAGATGTCATAGATAGATGGTTGAATCTGTTAGAAGGATATTTCTCGATTCATGAATTTTCTGACCGAGAAAGGATTATTTTCGCACTCCTCAAAGCCACCCCCCATGTCAAGGACTGGTGGGAAACCTACTAGGAGAAACAGGGCGAGGGGGAACCCTATCTATTCTCGGCCACACCCACTTGGAATTCTTTCAGAGACACCATCAAGGAACAATATTATCCCGTGGGGAGCTATGAGGACAAATACATACAATGGACTATGTTGCGGCAGCAAAGGGACCAAGATGTGCATGAGATGACGAATCTGTTTCATACCCTACGCACAAAGTTGGGTATCAAATATTCAGAGAAACATTTGGTGTTAAAGTACTGCGGTTGTCTGTACAGATACATTCAGGAGGAAATGGAGTTCCTCGACATCTCCTCGCTTGGTGTGGCGTATCAATATACTGTCAAGATTGAGCAGAAGTTCAAACAGAAAAAGTGAGAGTTTGGCTCTGCGAATCAGAAGCAAGGGAAAGGCACCCCCAAACCACAGAACAAAGGACCAAGCCAAGGCGGGGTAGCCCAGGACAACCCGCCAAATCCATAAGCAAAGAACAACACCACAAAGCCAAAAAAGGACACAGGGAAGTGGTGTGAGTTCCATAAGAGCTCCACTCACAACACAAGTGAGTGTCGGGCCAAGCAGTCACTGGTAGCTGAGTTGAAGGCTTCTAAATCGAATGCATGCTCCGACTCTGAATCAGAACCCGACAAAGGGAATGATAGGGGGAAGTAGATTATCGATGTGGAGCCCAATGCTACCATTGCCACCACGAAGATCCAGAAGGAGGAACCAGAAGATCCAAAGGAGGCGGAGCGTCTCTTCCATTCCAAGATGTGGGTAAAGCGTTCCCTGTTGCAGTTCATTGTCGACAGCGGGAGCCAGAAGAACCTCATCTCGATAGAGGTCGTGAAGCAGCTAGGCTTGCCGACCACAACACACCCACAACTATACACCATCGGGTGGTTGCACCAAGGATGGGACCTCCGCGTCAGCCAACAATGTCGCCTTCCCTACAACATCAAGCTCTTCACAGATGAGGTATTATGTGACATTGCTCCTCTTGATGTTTCTGATGTATTATTAGGCCAACTGTACTTGTGGAAGTGACATGTTGTGTATGAGTCTAGGCCTCGTGCTGTTATTATCACCTTGGGCAATAAGTTGTACAGGATACTAGAGATAGCACCGCCTACCACCATCTCTTTGGTTACTGCAAAACAATGCAGTAAGCTCATTTCCAAGACCAGGAAATTTGTTTTTCTGATGATCTGCCCTAAGGGAAAGAGGAAGACTGTGGCCATGACCTCCAGACAGGGCCCTGCTACACGAAAACAACAGATGGATAAGGTCGTGGAGGAGTACGAGGACATCTTCACCTCCTCCGCAGGGGTGCCTCTACACTGCCAGGTAAAGCACCCCATCGATCTGACCCCAGGTGCATCGCTGCCCAATGGACCCATCTATCGGCGCTCTGTTCTAGAGGATGACAAAATCAAGAGGCAGATTCAGGAGCTATTGCAGAAAGGTCACATCCGGCCGAGTTCATCACCCCGTGGGAGCCGGATCATGTTGGTGCAGAGGAAGGATGGGACTTGGAGACTTTACATTGACTATCGGGCACTCAACAAGATCACTGTTCGGAATAGGTGCCCGATCCCATGGATTGATGACCTTCTGGACCAACCAAAGGGGGCGAAATATTTCAGCAAGATCGACTTGAAGTCGGGGTATCACCAGGGACCAATAGAACCCTCTAATGTGTGGAAGATTGCCTTCAAATCCAAGGAGGGCCTTTTCGAATGGTTGGTCATGCCATTCGGGTTGACGAATGCCCCTGCAACCTTCATGAGGCTAATGGAAGACATACTACGGCCATTCACCAAATCATTTGTAGTGGTGTACTTGGATGACATTCTGATCTTCAGCCAAACTTGGGAAGAGCACCTCCACCACATCCGACAGGTCCTCCAAACACTGCGACAACACAAGTTGTGTGCCAATTTGAAGAAATGCACTTTTGGTATGACCTAGGTCCAGTATCTGGGATACATTATTGATGAGCAGGGGGTGCATGTGGATCCAACAAAGATCCAAGTCATTCAGGATTGGCCAACCCCAACCACCCTAACAGAGCTCCGCAACTTTTTAGGTCTTGCCAATTTCTACAGTAGGTTTGGGTTGGGATTCTCTCATATAACTTGGCCCTTGAGTCAAGTCACCAAGGGAGGAGCTAAAGCAAAACTCTTTTGGTATGAATGTCAATAGAAGGCATTAGGGGAGTTGAAGCATCGCCCTGCTCTACACTAGTGCTCACATTACCAGACTTGCAACAACCATTTGAGATCGAGACAGATGCCTCTGACTATGCCATTGGGGTAGTCCTTACTCAACATGGGCATCTAGTGGCATATCACAGTGAGATACTTTCCGACACAGTGCATAAGTATCCCACTTATGACAAAGAAATGTATTCCATTGTGTAGGCTTGTCGGCAATGGAAGCATTACATTCTGGGAAAGGAAACGATCATCCACACAGACCACTGACCCTTGAAGTTCATACAGACACAAGGGAAGTTGCAGAACGATCTCCATAAGAAGTGGTCCACATACCTGAAACAATTTCATTTGAAAATTAAGTACAAGAAAGGCAACACCAATAATGTTACAGACTGCCTCAGTCGACCACCCATCGTGGCGCTAACCACTGTGCTCAACTCTTGTGGGCAGGAGACTTCCGATTGGCCGCTTCTTTACCCAAGTGATCCCGAATTCGGCCACACATACAATACACTACTGGAGGGTAAGCAAGTTCCCAATTTTCACCTCCAGGATGCCCTGCTTTGTCACCTGGGACACCTTTGTGTTCCTTCACGCGAGCGTGCCAAGATGATTTGGGAGGCGCACTACAGTTGGGTCACTGGGCATTTCGGGGTCGAGAAAACCATGGCAGTACTGCAAAAGTATTTCTATTGGCCGAACCTTCGACAAGATGTCGAGAAGTACATCAAGTCCTACACTGTTTACGCCATTGCCAAACTGACCATCAAGAAGCAAGGCCTCTATACTCCGCTTCCTACCCCCTGTCGACCTTGGGAATCCATCTCAATGGATTACATGTCGGGCCTTCCTTCTACTAAGCATGGCAATGACTGTGTTTTTGTGGTTGTCGACCGATTCTCGAGGATTCCCATTAT
Organism: Picea engelmannii; assembly: GCA_009831015.1. NCBI lineage: Eukaryota > Viridiplantae > Streptophyta > Pinopsida > Pinales > Pinaceae > Picea > Picea engelmannii. Next base: position 1,280,588 of record ML777475.1, read on the forward strand.
GATAGCCTGCAAGAAGAATATCACAGCAGAAGTCATTGCCAAACTCTTCTTTGAACGAGTGTGAGTACACTTTTCTATCCCACAGTCTATCATCTTAGATCGAGACAACAAGTTCCTCAGTACATTTTGGTCCAGCCTCTGGTCGATGCTGGACACCAAGCTCACAAAGTCCACAACTTTCCTTTCGCAAACTAATGGCCAGACAGAGGTCGTCAACCAGATGATTGTACACATTATGCGCATGTACAACTCAAAGCTTCCAGGCACATGGGATGAGAGCCTCCCCTATGTACAACACAACTGCAATCGGGCTCTCCATAGCTCAACCAGCCACAACCCCTTTCAAGTGGGCTTGGGATTCCAGCCACTATGTCCCATTGACATAGCCATGCCATTTTCGGCTACTCGGGCAGATTCAGCCCATGTCCAGTCTGAGGCCAACAAGGAAAATAGCTTCATTGAGCACATTCAACACACTCGCCAACAAGTTCATGACATCTTGGACAGAGCCAATGCTAAGTACAAGCAACGACATGATCAACATCGGGTGGCACACAACTTCCAGGTGGGTGACAAAGTGTGGCTACATTTGCAAAATGAGTGCCTCGCTGGACCCTACCGCAAGATTCGCCCGCTCTGATATGGGCCATACACCATCACCAAGGCTATAGGGGACAATACCTTTGAGCTCGGTATTCCACCATTCCTTGGTCTGCACCCAGTGTTCAATGTGTACCACCTTCGACCCTACTTTCCACCTCTACTAGACACATCCGACATGGCAGAACAACTCACACCAACAGAGTTAAACCCAGAGTGCATGAAACAAGACACAACTGATCGAATTATGGACACATAGATCAAGAACACATGCCAACAGAGGATCCAACTATATCGATTTGTCAAAGCAGGCCAACTCCTTCACCGGGGCAAGTGGCTCACCAGGGACCAAGTTCAACAAAAGTTTCGTCATCTCATGGAGGAACTCAATGCAATAGGGACCATTGCTTTCTAAGGGGGGAGGACTGATCCAGGTGGATATTGGTGGCCAGTGCCCTATTCCACTTGGACCCACACCATTGTTTCTTTTAGTTTTCCAGTTTCCTTAATTGTAGAACAATTTACTATTTTTAGCAGTTCTTTGGGTCCTGAACTTCCGTAGTTGTTTTGAGGCCCTAAACGACGTTTTTTGGACATTCATGCTCTGGTGAATTTAAGCTCGATCCGGACTCGATATTCGTTGTTGGCAGTGTAGTCCTCGAATAGATATTTCTAAAGATGTATCATGTGTGTCAAACGGAGATAGTATGCCAACGTTACGACCGCGGGAAATTGATGTACCAATTTACCCCAACGGGGCCCATATTCTAGCGTTTCATCTCCTAGGGTTAGGCTTTTGGATGTTTAGGGTTTTCCATTGTTTCTCAATAATATATAGGCCTTCGAGCCTCATTGTAACAGGGAGTTCAGAGGCTAGGAGCCGCCACATCTCTTCTCAGAGATAAGCTACCAGCGCCATAGCTAGTTTATTTCCATTCTGTCTGTAAACATTTTTCAGTCATTTGTTATTAATGAAATGAAGTCTTATTTCTGCTGCATCTCTGTGTTTATGTGGATTTATGTATTTCACTTTGCTCCTACATAAATTTGGATCAGTGGTATCAGAGCGGTTTGCTCGTTCTCGATCTTTCTTTGTATGTCCCCAACGAGGTCAGGGTATAAGTAGTTGGGGCTCGATCTGGTTGAACCTTTGCAAGATCAACCTCACAAACCTCGACGACCGCCCATGGGGGAAGAAAAGAAAGATGAGGGAGCAGGAGATCCTGTCAAAATGTTGCTCGAGGAGGCCCTCGAGAAACAAAGGAACGCGATGATGGACAACTTTGCCCAGATTCTTCAACGGATTCCCACTAGCGGCACATCGACATCCAACAACCACTCTGGAGGCGCCACTCCTTTTAAGGTATAAGTAAACTTTGACATTCCCATATTTGAGGGCCAAATAGATGCAGATGTCGTAGATAGAGGGTTGAATCTGTTAAAAGGATATTTCTCGGTTCATGAATTTTCCGACCGAGAAAGGATTATTTTCGCACTCCTCAAAGTTGCCCCCCATGTCAAGGATTGGTGGGAAACCTACTCGGAGCAACAGGGTGAGGGGGAACCCTCTCTGTTCTCGACCACACCCACTTGGAATTCTTTCAGAGACGCCATCAAGCAATAATATTATCCCGTGTGGAGCTATGAGGACAAATACATACAATGGACTACGCTGCGGCAGCAAAGGGACCAAGATGTGCATGAGATGACGAATCTGTTTCATACCCTACGCACAAAGTTGGGTATCAAAGATTCAAAGAAACATTTGGTGTTAAAGTACCGCGGTTGTCTACATAGATACATTTAGGACGAAATGGAGTTCATAGACATCTCCTCGCTTGGTGTGGCGTACCGATATGCTGCCAAGATTGAGCAGAAGTTCAAACAGAAAAAGTGAGACTCTGGGTCTGCGAATCAGAAGCAAGGGAAAGGTACCCCCAAACCGCAGAACAAAGGACCAAGCCAAGGCGAGGCAGCCCAGGACAACCCACCAAAGCCACAAGCAAATAACAACACCACGAAGCCAAAAAAGGACACAGGGAAGTGGTGTGAGTTCCATAAGAGCTCCACTCATAACACAGTGAGTGTCGAGCCAAGCAGTCACTGGTAGCCGAGTTTAAGGCTTATGAATCGGATGCATGCTCTGACTCTTAATCAGAACCCGACAAGGGGAATGATAGGGGGAAGCAGATTATCGATGCAGATCCCAACGCCACCGTTGCCACCAAGAAGATCCAGAAGGAGGAACCAGAAGATCAAGAGGAGGCGAAGTGTCTCTTCCATTCCAAGATGTGGGTAAACGGTTCCTCGTTGCAGTTGATTGTCGACAGCGGGAGCCAGAAGAACCTCATCTCGGTAGAGGTCATGAAGCGCCTGGGCTTGCCGACCACAACACACCCACAACCATACTCCATCGGGTGGTTGCACCAACGACGAGACCTCTGCGTCAGCCAACAATGTCGCCTTCCCTACAACATCAAGCCCTTCACGGATGAGGTATTATGTGACATTGCTCTGCTTGATGTTTATGATGTATTATTAGGCCAACCATACTTGTGGAAGCGACATGCTATGTATGAGTCCAGCCCTCATGCTATTATTATCACCTTGGGCAATAAGTTGTACAGGATACCGAAGATAGCACTGCCTACCACCATCTCTTTGGTTACTGCAAATCAATGCAGTAAGCTCATTTCCAAAAGCAGGAAATTTGTTTTCCTGATGATCCGCCCTTAGGGAAAAAGGAAGATTGTGGCCATGACCTCCAGACAGGGCCCCGTTGCATGAAAACAACATATGGATAAGGTCATGGAGGAGTACGAGGATATCTTCACCTCCCCCGCAGGGGTGCCTCTACACTGCCAGGTCAAGCACCCAATCGATCTCACCTTAGGTGCGTCGTTGCTCAATGGACCCATCTATCGGCGCTCTGTTCTAGAGGATGACAAAATCAAGAGGTAGATTCAGGAGTTGTTGCAGAAAGGTCACATCCGACCGAGTTCATCACCCCGTGGGAGCCCGATCGTGTTGGTGCAGAAGAAGGATGGGACTTGGAGACTTTGCATTGACTATCGCGCACTGAACAAGATCACTGTTTGGAATAGGTACTCGATCCCACAGATTGATGACCTTCTAAACCAACTCAAGGGGGCGAAATATTTCAGCAAGATCAACTTGAAGTCGGGGTATCACCAGGTACCAATCGAACCCTTTGATGTGTGGAAGACTGCCTTCAAATCCAAGGAGGGCCTTTTCGAATGGTTGGTCATGCCATTCGGGTTGACGAATGCCCCTGTAACCTTCATGAGGCTAATGGACGACAGCCTACGGCCATTCACCAACTCATTTGTAGTGGTGTACTTGGATGACATTCTGATCTTCAACCAGACTTAGGAAGAGCACCTCCACCACATCCAGCAGGTCGTCTAAACACTGCGACAACACAAGTTGTGTGCCAATTTGGAGAAATGCACTTTTGGTATGACCGAGGTCTAGTATCTGGGATATATTATTGATGAGCGGGGGGTGCATGTGGATCCAACAAAGATCCAAGTCATTCGGGATTGGCCAGCCCCAACCACCCTAACAGAGCTCCGCATGTTTTTAGGTCTTGCCAATTTCTACCGTAGGTTTGTGTTGGGATTCTCTCATATCACTTCACCCTTGAGTCAAGTCACCAAAGGAGGAGCTAAAGCAAAATGCTTTTGGTTGGAATCATAAACAAAAGGCATTTGGGGAGCTGAAGCATCGTCTCTGCTCTGCACCAGTGCTCACATTACCAAACTTGCAACAACCATTTGAGATCGAGACAGATGCCTCTGACTATGCCATTGGGGCAGTCCTCACTCAACATGGGCATCCAGTGGCATATCATAGTGAGACACATTCTAACACAGTCCAGAAGTATCCCACTTATGACAAAGAAATGTATTCCATTGTGCAGGCTTGTCGACAATGGAAGCATTACATTTTGGGAAAGGAAACAGTCATCCACACAGACCACCGAACCCTGCAGTTCATATAGACACAAGGGAAGTTGTAGAACGGTCGCCATAAGAAGTGGTCCACATACCTGCAACAGTTTCATTTGAACATTAAGTACAAGAAAGGCAGCACCAATAATTTTGCAGATTGCCTCAGTCGACCACCCATCGTGGTGCTAACCACTGTGCTCAACTCGTGTGGGCACGAGCCTTCCGATTGGTCGCTTCTTTACCCAAGTGATCCTGAATTTGGCCACACATACAATACACTCCTGGAGGGTAAGAAAGTTCCCAATTTTCACCTCCAGGATGCCCTGCTTTATCACCTGGGACACCTTTGTGTTCCTTCAAGCGAGCGTGCCAAGATGATTTAGGAGGCACACTACAGTTCGGTCGCTGGGAATTTCGGGGTCGAGAAAACCATGGCAGCAAAAGTATTTCTATTGGCTGAACCTTCAACAGGATGTTGGGAAGTACATCAAGTCCTGCACTGCTTGCGCCATTGCCAAGCCGACCATCAAGAAGCAAGGCCTCTTTACTCCGCTTCCTACCCCCAGTTGACCTTGGGAATCCATCTCTATGGGTTACATGTCGGGACTTCCTTCTACTAAGCATGGAAATGACTGTGTTTTTGTGGTCGTCGATCGATTCTCGAAGATGCCAATTATGATGGCCTACAAGAAGAATATCACAGCAGAAGCCACTACCAAAATCTTCTTTGAACGAGTGTGGGTACAATTTGGGATCCCACAGTCTATCATCTCAGATCGGGACAACAGGTTCCTTAGTACATTTTGGTCCAGCCTCTGGACGATGTTGAACACCAAGCTCACCAAGTCCACAACTTTCCATCCGCAAACTGATGGCCAGACAGAGGTCGTCAACTGGATGATTGTACACATTCTGCACATGTACAACTCAAAGCATCCAGGCACATGGGATTAGAGCCTCCCCTATGTACAACACAGCTGCAACCGGGCTCTCCATAGCTCAACAAGCCACAACCCCTTTCAAGTGGGCTTGGGATTCCAGCCACTATGTCCCATTGACGTAGCCATGCCATTTGTGGCTACTAGGGCAGATTCAACCCATGTCCAGTCTGAGGCCGACAAGGCAAACAGCTTCATTGAACGCATTCAACTCATCCGCAAACAAGTTCATGACATCTTGGACAGAGCCAATGCTAAGTACAAGTAACGACATGATCAACATAGAGTGCCACACAACTTCTAGGTGGGCAACAAAGTGTGGCTACATTTACAAAAGGAGCACCTCGCTGGACCCTACCGCAAGATTCGCCCGCTCCGATATGGGCCATACACCATCACTAAGGTTGTAGGGGACAATGCCTTTGAGCTCGGTATTCCACCATTCCTTGGTCTGCACCCAGTGTTCAATGTGGACCACCTTCGACCCTACTTTCCACCTCTACTAGACACATCCGACATGGCAGAACAACTCACACCAACAGAGTTAAACCCAGATTGCATGGAACAAGCCACAACTGATCGAATTATGGACACATAGATCAAGAACACCCACCAACAGAGGATCTAGCTATATCGAGTTTTCAAAACAGGCCAACTACTTGACCAGGGTAAGTGGCTCACTAGGGACCAAGTTTAGTAGAATATTCCTCATCTCATCGAGGAACTCAACGCAATAGGGACCATTGCTTCCTAAGGGGGGAGTACTGATCCAGGTGGATATTGGTGGCCACCCACCTATTCCACTTAAGCCCACACCATTGTTTCTTTCAATTTTCCAGTTTCCTTAATTGTAGCACAATTTACTATTTTTAGCAGTTCTTCGTGTCCTGAACTTCCGGAGTTGTTTTGAGGCCCTAAACGATGTTTTTTGGGCATTCATGCTCCGACGAATTTGAGTCTGTTCCGGTCTCGATATTTGTTGTCACCAGTGTAGTCCTCGGATAGATCTTTCTAACGATGTATCATGTGCATCAAACGAACATAGTATGCCAACGTTATGACCCCGGGAAATTGATGTACCAATTTACCCCAATGGGGCCCATATTATGGCGTTTCATCTCCTAGGGTTAGGCTTTTGGATGTTTAGGGTTTTCCATTGTTTCTCAATAATATATAGGCCTTCGAGCCTCATTGTAACAACGAGTTCAGAGGCCAGGAGCCGCCACATCTCTTCTCATAGATAAGCTACCAATGCCCTAGCTAGTTTATTTCCATTCTGTCTATAAGAATTTTTCAGTCATTTGTTATTAATGAAATGATGTCTTATTTCCACTGCATCTCTGTGTTTATGTGTATTTATGTATTTCACTGTGTTCCTACATAAATCTAGATCAGTGGTATCAGAGCGGTCTACGCGTTCTCGATCTTTCTTTGCATGTCCCCAACGAGGTCGGGGTATAAGGAGTTGGGGCTTGATCTGGCTGAACCTTTGCAAGATCAGCCTCACAAACCCCGACGACCGCCCAAGGGGGAAGAAAAGAAAGATGAGGGAGCAGGAGATCCTATCAAAATGTTGCTCAGGGAGGCCCTTGAGAAACAAAGGAACGAGATGATGGACAACTTTGCCCAAATTCTTCAACGGATTCCCACTAGCGGCGCATCGACATCCAACAGCCACTCTGGAGGCGCCACTCCTTTTAAGGTACAAGTAAACTTTGACATTTCCGTATTTGAGGGCCAAATAGATGCAGATGCCATAGATAGATGGTTGAATCTGTTAGAAGGATATTTCTCGATTCATGAATTTTCCGACCGAGAAAGGATTATTTTCGCACTCCTGAATTCCGCCCCACATGTTAAGGACTGGTGGGAAACCTACTCGGAGCAACAGGGCGAGGGGGAACCCTCTCTGTTCTTAGCCACACCCACTTGAAATTCTTTCTAAGATTCCATCAAGGAACAATATTATCCCATGGGGAGCTATGAGGACAAATACAAACAATGGACTACGCTGCGGCAACAAAGGGACCAAGATGTGCATGAGATGACGAATCTGTTTCATACCCTATGCACAAAGTTGGCTATCAAAGATTCATAGAAACATTTGGTGTTAAAGTACCGCGATTGTTTGCACTGATACATTCAGGAGGAAATGGAGCTCCTCGACATCTCCTCGCTTGGTGTGGCATACCGATATGCTGCCAAGATTGAGCAGAAGTTCAAACAGAAAAAACGAGACTTTGGCTCTGTGAATCAAAAGCAAGGGAAAGGTACCACCAAACCGCAAACAAAGGACCAAGCCAAGGCGGGGAAGCCCAGGACAACCCGCTAAATCCAAAAGTAAAGAACAACAACACGAAGCCAAGAAAGGACACAGGGAAGTGGTGTGAGTTCCATAAGAGCTCCACTTGCAACACAAGTGAGTGTCGGGCCAATCAGTCACTGGTAGCCGAGTTGAAAGCTTCTGAATCAGATGCATGCTCCGACTCTGAATAAGAACCCGACAAGGGGAATGATAGGGGGAAGCAGATTATTGATGCAGAGCCCAATGCCACTGTTGCCACCACGAAGATCCAGAAGGAGGAACCATAAGATACAGAGGAGGCAGAGCGTCTCTTCCATTCCAAGATGTGGGTAAAGGGTTCCCTGTTGGAGTTCATTGTCGACAGCGGGAGCTAGAAGAACCTCATCTCGGTAGAGGTCATGAAGCAGTTGGGCTTGTCGACCAAAACACACCCACAACCATACACGATTGGGTGGTTGCACCAAGGACGGGACCTTTGCGTCAGCCAACAATGTCGCCTTCCCTACAACATCAAGCCCTTCACGGATGAGGTATTATGTGACATTGCTCCTCTTGATGTTTCTGATGTATTATTAGGCCAACCGTACTTGTGGAACTGACATGCTATGTATGAGTCCAGGCCTCGTGCTGTTATTATCACCTTGGGCAATAAGCTGTACAGAATACCGGAGATAGCACCGCCTACCACCATCTCTTTGGTTACTGCAAATCAATGAGCTCATTTCCAAAACAAGGAATTTTTTTTTCCTGATGATCCACCCTCAGCGAAAGAGGAAGACTATGGCCATGACCTACAGACAGGGCCCCGTTGCACGAAAACAACAGAAGGATAAGGTCATGGAGGAGTACGAGGACATATTCACCTCCCCCGCAGGGGTGCCTCTACACTGCCAGGTCAAGCACCCAATCGATCTGACCCCAGGTGCACCGCTGCCCAATGGACCCATCTATTGGCGCTTTTTTCTAGAGAATGATGAAATCAAGAGGCAGATTCAAGAGCTGTTGCAGGAAGGTCACATCCGGCCGAGTTCATCACCCTGTGGGAGCCCGATCGTGTTGGTGCAGAAGAATGATGGGACTTGGAGACTTTGCATTGACTATCGGGCATTAAACAAGATCATTGTTCAAAATAGGTACCAGATCCCACATATTGATGACCTTTTGGACCAACTCAAGGGGGTGAAATATTTCAGCAAGATCGACTTGAAGTCGAGGTATCACCAGGTACCTATCAAACCCTCTGATGTGTGGAAGACTGCCTTCAAATCCAAGGAGGGCCTTTTCGAATGGTTGGTCATGCCATTCGGGTTGACGAATGCCCCTGCAACCTTCATGAGGCTAATGGACGACATCCTACAACCATTCACAAACTCATTTGTAGTGGTGTACTTGGATGACATTCTGATCTTCAGCCAGACTTGGGAAGAGCACCTCCACCACTTCCGGCGGGTCGTCCAAACACTGCGACAACACAAGTTGTGTGCCAATTTGGAGAAATGCACTTATGGTATGACCCAGGTCCAGTATCTGGGATACATTATTGATGAGTGGGGGGTGCATGTGGATCCAACAAAGATCCAAGTCATTCGGGATTGGCCAACCCCAACCACCCTAATAGAGCTCCGCAGCTTTTTAGGTCTTGCCAATTTTTACCATAGGTTTGTGTTGGGATTCTCTCATATCACTTGGCCCTTGAGTCAAGTTAACAAGGGAGGATCTAAAGCAAAACTCTTTTGGTCCGAATCTCAATAGAAGGCATTCAGAGAGTTGAAGCATCACCCTGCTCTGCACCAGTGCTCACATTACTAGACTTGCAACAACCATTTGAGATCGAGACAGATGCCTTTGACTATGCCATTGGGGTAGTCCTTACTCAACATGGGCATCCAGTGGCATATCACAGTGAGACACTTTCTGACACGGTCTGGAAGTATCCCACTTATGAAAAAGAAATGTATTTCATTATGCAAGCTTGTCGGCAATGGAAGCATTACATTTTTGGAAAGGAAACGGTCATCCACACAGACCACCGACCCCTGAAGTTCATACAGACACAAGGGAAGTTGTAGAACGATCGCCATAAGAAGTGGTCCACATACCTGCAACAATTTCATTTGAACATTAAGTACAAGAAAGGCAGCACCAATAATGCTGCAGACTGCCTTAGTTGACCACCCATTGCAGCGCTAACCATTGTGCTCAACTCTTGTGGGCAGGAGACTTCCAATTAGCCGCTTCTTTACCCAAGTGATCCATAATTCAGCCACACATACAATACACTCCTGGAGGGTAAGCAAGTTCCCAATTTTCACCTCCAGGATGCCCTGCTTTGTCACCTGGGACACCTTTGTGTTCCTTCAAGAGAGCATGCCAAGATGACTTGGGAGGCGCACTACAGTCGGGTCGTTGGGCATTTTGGGGTCGAGAAAACCATGGCAGTACTGCAAAAGTATTTCTATTGGCCGAACCTTCGACAGGATGTCGAAAAGTACATCAAGTCCTGCACTGCTTGCGCCATTGCAAAACTGACCATCACGAAGCAAGACCTCTATACTCCGCTTCCTACCCCTAGTCGACGTTGGGAATCCATCTCTATGGATTACATGTCGTGCCTAACTTCTACTAAGCATGGCAATGACTATGTTTTTGTGGTCGTCGACCGATTCTCGAAGATGCCCATTATGATGGACTGCAAGAAGAATATCATAGAAGAAGCCACTGCCAAACTCTTCTTTGAATGAGTGTGGGTACACTTTGGGATCCCACAGTCTATCATCTCAGATCGGGACAACAGTTTCCTCAGTACATTTTTGTCTAGCCTCTCGTCGATGCTGGACACCAAGCTCACCAAGTCCACAACTTTCCATCCACAAACTAATCGCCAGACAGAGGTCGTCAACCGAATGATTGTACACATTCTGTGCGTGTACAACTCAAAGCATCGAGGCATATGGGATGAGAGCCTCCCCTATGTACAACATAACTGCAACTAGGCTCTCCATAGCTCAACCAGCCACATCCCCTTTCAAGTGGGCTTGGGATTCTAGCCACTATGTCCCATTGACGTAGCCATGCCATTTGCTGCTACTCGAGCAGATTCAACCCATGTCCAGTCTGAGGCCGAAAAGGCAAACAACTTCATTGAGCGCATTCAGCACATTCGCCAACAAGTTCATGACATATTAGACAGAGCTAATGCTAAGTACAAGAAACGACATGATCAACATCTAGTGCCACACAACTTCTAGGTGGGCGACAAAGTGTGGCTACATTTGCAAAAGGAGTGCCTCGCTGGACACTACCGCAAGATTTAGCTCGGTATTCCACCATTCCTTGGTCTGCACCCAGTGTTAAATGTGGATCGCCTTCGTCCCTAATTTCCACCTCTACCAGACACATCTGACATGGCAGAACAACTCACACCAACAGAGTTAAACCCAGATTGCATGGAACAAGCCACAACTGATCAAATTATGGACACACAGATCAAGAACACCCGCCAACAAAGGATCCAGCTATATCGAGTTGTCAAAGTAGGCCACTGCCTTCACCAGGGCAAGTGGCTCACCAGGGACCAAGTTCAGTAGAAGTTTCCTCATCTCATGGAGGAACTCAACGCAATGGGGACCATTGCTTCCTAAGGGGGGAGGACTGATCCTGGTGGATATTGGTGGCCACCTGCCTATTCCACTTGGACCCACACCATTGTTTCTTTCAGTTTTCCAGTTTCCTTAATTGTAGCACAATTTACTATTTTTAGCAGTTCTTCGGGTCCTGAACTTCCGAAGCTGTTTTGAGGCCCTAAACGACGTTTTTTGGGCATTCATGCTTCGAAGAATTTGAGTCCGTTCCGGACTCGATATTCGATATCAGCATTGTATTATTTGGATAGATCTTTCTAACGGTGTATCATGTGCGTCAAATAGAGATAGTATGCCAATATTACCAGTGCCCTAGCTAGTTTATTTCCATTCTCTCTGTAAGCATTTTTCAGTCATTTGTTATTAATGAAATGAAGTCTTATTTCCGCTGCATCTCTGTGTTTATGTGTATTTATTTATTTCACAGTGTTCCTACATAAATCCGGATCAGTGGTATCAGAGCGGTCTACTCATTCTCAACGTTTCTTTCTATGTCCCCAATGAGGTTGGGGTATAAGGAGTTGGGGCTCGATCTGGTTGAACCTTTGCAAGATCAGCATCACAAACCCCGATGACCGCCCATGGGGGATGAAAAGAAAGATGAGGGAGCAGGAGATCCTGTCAAAATGTTGCTCGAGGAGGCCCTCGAGAAACAAAGGAACGCAATGATGGACAACTTTGACCAGATTCTTCAACGGATTCCCACTAGCGGCGCATCAACATCCAACAACCACTCTGGGGGTGGCACTCCTTTTAAGGTACAAGTAAACTTTGACATTCCCATATTTTAGGGTCAAATAGATGCAGATGTCGTAGATAGATGGTTGAATCTGTTAGAAGTATATTTCTCAGTTCATGAATTTTTTGACCGAGAAAGGATTATTTTCACACTCCTCAAAGTCGCCCCCCATGTCAAGGACTAGTGGGAAACCTACTCGAAGCAACAGGGCGAGGGCGAACCCTCTCTGTTCTCAACCACACGCACTTGGAATTCTTTCCGAGATGCCATCAAGGAACAATATTATCCCATGGGGAGCTATGAGGACAAATACATACAAAGGACTACGTTGCGGCAACAAAGGGACCAAGATGTGCATGAGTTGGCGAATTTGTTTCATACCCTACGCACAAAGTTGGGTATCAAAGATTCAGAGAAACATTTGGTGTTAAAGTACCGTGGTTGTCTACCAATATACATTCAGGAGGAAATGGAGTTCCTCAACATCTCCTCGCTTGGTGTGGCGTACTGATATGTTGCCAAGATTGAGCAAAAGTTCAAATAGAAAAAGCGAGATTTTGGGTCTGCGAATCAGAAGCAAGGGAAAGGTACCCCCAAACCGCAGAACAAAGGACCAAGCCAAGGCAGGGCGACACAGGAAAACCCGCCAAAGCCAAAAGAAAAGAACAACACCACGAAGCCAAAAAGAGACATAGGGAAGTGGTGTGAGTTCCATAAGAGCTCCACTCACAACACAAGTGAGTGTCGGGCCAAGCAGTCACTGGTAGCCGAGTTGAAGGCTTCTGAATCAGATGCATGCTCCGACTCTTAATTAGAACCCGACAAGGGGAATGATAGGGGGAAGCAGATTATCAATGTGGAGCCCAATGCCACTGTTGCCACCACGAAGATCCAGAAGGAGGAATTAGAAGATTCAGAGGAGGCGGAGCGTCTCTTCCATTCCAAGATGTGGGTAAACGGTTCCTCGTTGTAGTTCATTGTCGACAGCGGGAGCCAGAAGAACCTCATCTCGGTAGAGGTCGTGAAGTGGCTGGGCTTGCCGGCCATGACACACCCACAACCATACCCCATCGGGTGGTTGCACCAAGGATGGGACCTCTGCGTCAGCCAACAATGTCGCCTTCCCTACAACATCAAGCCCTTCATGGATGAGGTATTATGTGACATTGCTCCTCTTGATGTTTCTAATGTATTATTAGGCCAACCATCTTGTGGAAGTGACATGTTGTGTATGAGTCCAAGCCTTGTGTTGTTATTATCACCTTGGGCGATAAGCTGTACATGATACCGAAGATAGCACCGCCTACCACCATCTCTTTGGTTACTGCAAAACAATGCAGTAAGCTCATTTCCAAAACCAGGAAATTTGTTTTCCTGATGATTCGCCCTCAGGGAAAGAGGAAGACTGTGGCCATGACCTCCAGACAAGGCCCCGCTACACAAAAACAACAAAAGAATAAGGTCGTGGAGGAGTACGAAGACATCTTCACCTCCCCCGCAGGGGTGCTTCTACACTGCGAGGTCAAGCACCCCATTGATCTGACCCCAGGTGCACTGCTGCCCAATGGACCCATCTATCGACGCTCTGTTATGGAGAATGACGAAATCAAGAGGCATATTCAGGAGATGTTACAGAAAGGTCACATCCGGCCGAGTTCATCACCCCATTGGAGCCGATCGTGTTGGTGCAGAAGAAGGATGGGAATTGGAGACTTTGCATTGACTATCGGGCACTGAACAAGATCACTGTTCGGATTAGGTACCCAATCCCACAGATTAATGACCTTTTGGAGAAACTCAAGGGGGTGAAATATTTCAGCAAGATCGACTTGAAGTCGAGGTATCACCAGGTACCAATCGAACCCTCTGATGTGTGGAAGTCTGCCTTCAAATCCAAGGAGCGCCTTTTCGAATGGTTGGTCATGCCATTCGGGTTGACGAATGCCCCTGCAACCTTCATGAGGCTAATGGAGGACATCCTACGACCATTCACCAACTCATTTGTAGTGGTGTACTTGGATGACATTCTGATCGTCAACCAGACTTGGGAAGAGCACCTCCACCACATCCGGCAGGTCCTCCAAACACTGCGACAACACAAGTTGTGTGCCAATTTGGAGAAATGCACTTTTGGTATGACCCAGATCCAATATCTGGGATACATTATTGATGAGCGGGGGGTGCATGTGGATCCAACAAAGATCCAAGTCATTCGGAATTGGCCAGCCCTAACCACCCTAACAGAGCTCTACAACTTTTTAGGTCTTGTTATCCCCGATATCTAGGGATAACTAGGAGATCGTGTCTTGAGGCCCACAGGTCCTAGACATGGAGTACCGAGAGCAGGATTGACCTGAGCATGGCCCTGGAGGGCCCATCTTTCTTCTTCTCCACCAGACTTGTCGTGTCAGCAGTAGCAGCTTCCATCACCACCGACTTGGACTTGCTTCGGAGAGGACTCTTGCTCCATGAGGTAATTGGTCCAAGGTATCATGGTATGTGTCATGTTGGATCATTATAACCTTCTTATATATGCATTAGGTTCCTTTCATTTCTGATGACTGCTTGGATCTTACACTAATCCACTTGACTATTGTTGAGATGATTGATGGGGTGACTTAGCAAGTTTGTATTCATGGGTTTTGGTCAGCCACCAAAGGGGATTTGCAGGGCCATCGTCCGCTCCCACCATTTTTTCATTTTACATCTTATCTCCCGCTCATCCATCCCATTCTCCTAGTTCGGCCATTAGGATGACCTTTGAGGGTTACACTTTGTCTTGTGGGAAGAAGGGGCTAAAGGCCCAGGGGGTAAAAGCAGCTGGTAAAAGATAAAAGCCATCGGAAATAAAACCTAGAGATGCTTCGCCCAGGGGATCCCCGAGAAGGCAATAAAAAGCCTCTCGATAAGAAACTAAAGGGACCCTAAGAAAAAATAATAAAACAAGACCTAACCAAGAGGATTGGAGGTCTCATCACGAGCCGGCCCATTATGTTCATAGGTATCCAGTGGTATGACATTGCCAACATCTGGTCACCACGCCAGGGCAGTGACCTTTGGTTGCATGGCCAAGGGAAAGGGGGTCTCATCACGAGCCAGCCTTATCATTTCTGCAAAGATACCAGTGGGTAACACTGTCAACTCTGGCCACCAAGCCAAGGCATTGTCCTCTGGTCAGACCTTGAAATAAAAGCAATAAATAAAAAAGATAAAGGCAATAGAGGGCTTGGAAAAAATGCATCCATGACGGGTACAACTCGCCTCCTACAAAGGCACCCACAGACAACACCTGCCCTTGGTCTTACTGTGACTGGACATCCCTAAAAACCATATCACCTCATAAAACATGGTTTGAATAATCTTCTGAGGGAACTTTCCTTATCTTGTGGGTATTAGCCCAATAGGTTATTTTGTTGGTCGCTTCAGCTTTGTATAGTAGATCTGTGTAATGTCTTTGAGCTCTTAGATGATATGCTAGGAATTTCATGCATGTATTTGATAACTTTAATGATGAAATATGATTGACATTGCTATGATCCCTAGGACTAATGAGCCCATCGAGGGCGTAGTCTTTGATGTGCAGGACCATACCCGGCGGACAGGTACCAGTGGACCGGTACACATGGGGATATGATTAGCTCGGACCTCCATGGGGCTGAAGAGCCCATCTGATGGTTGCTGGGATGGCAGAGGTAGGACAACGTTGTGATGAGCCCTTGCATGAAGAATAAGAAGAACATCCTCACCCAGGACGCTTTGGCAGAGCCCGGCCTAGGGGGATTACCCACTGCAGATGAGACGATGGTTTTTGATGGACAGGACGCCACCCAGTGCAGGCTGGACGTTTTCTAGAGCATGTGGCAGTGTGTTGGGATTATTTGGCACATGTGGCAGGTTGCAGGAGCCCCAGGAGGGGCAACTTTTTGCTCCTTGGATGCCGATCTTTCCCAAAAAGGGCCAACGTCTCCCTCAGAGGGGCCTGACGTCTCCCTTTTAGCTCATAATTTTGACATTTTAGCATTTAATGTGGCAAATAATGTAATATTGTTAAGTCAGCCTTGTCGGTTGTTTTAATGACCTATTTTTGTAATTGAAGGTCATTTGGATGATATAAATAGAGGACGTTGAGCCTCATTTTTGATAGAACACAACTCACTCTCTTGTGAGAGGATTGCTTTTAGTCTTTTGTCTTGTTATTGGCTCTTGGAGTTGAGGCGCTACACTTGAGGAGGATTATCTTTGGCATGTTCATGGTGTTTTTATCATTGGAAGGTTTACAACTAGGGTTTGATT
>ML777475.1:1297443-1319874 GCA_009831015.1 Picea engelmannii
TGAAGCTAGCCGTTTTGCCAAAGAGTTTTAAGGAAAGAGGGAGGAGCATGAGGCCTTGCTTAAGCAACACCGGAATGAGCCTCCTCCCCTTAGGGTTTTGACTTCATGGCCCTGCCATTGCAGCACCATTAAGCCTAACTCTCATGTCCTTAGATTTAAATCCTTCCAAGCCTTTAGTCTCACTCCTTGACTCCATTTACCCTAAGGCACTGGTCTAAGAATGCAGCGTTGAATCTTTAAGTCTTAAAACAATCTTCCCAAACTTCTAAAACTTGAAACCCTAACTAACCCTAGCAATTTACTAACCCTAACTAATTGATGACGTCTTGCCTCCTTTGAACTTTTGCTTGGTATTGAAATTGTGGCTGGTTCATCTAGTGATAGACATAGAAGTGTTAAATATTTTCCTTGGCTTGTTTAGCAAAACGTTCACTTCAATGTCTAGTTAAACTAACCTAGAATAGGGCTGACGTCACCCTTAGTAGTATAGTGACGCAACAACATTATATATATATGAGCACATCTAATGCGTTGTGATAATACAAGGATTGATTTTGTACATTGAATGCCAGTATCATTTTGTATTTATTGAAGAAGTAATATTATAAGCCATTTCCTTTATTGCAATCATTGACTTCGTCAATAATTACATTTATTATTGCTCATGTATATTTAAGATCGTCATTAACAATTGAAATGCTAACCACCGTGGCACATTTCAGTTTTGGTTGTTGCCTTGTCTCGCAAACAGGTGCCTGATCAGTGGAATACTTTCATCTGACTATCTTTCTTGGCAGTAATCTGTGAAGGGGAAAATCTACTTTGACCTTTTGGGCCTTAACCTCTTAATCTCTTTCCCTTTTCGATACCCCATATTAGTAGGGACGTTTCCCTTGGGATTAGCCACCCTGAATAGAAAGAGCTCCCCATCGAGGTGACAGTGGGTGGGGAAGCTCCTGTTACGCCAGTTTGACTCTCGCCTTCAAGCTACCAAACCTACCCTACAAACTGAGCGATAACAGGTCTTGCCAATTTCTACCGTAGGTTTGTGTTGGGATTCTCTCATATCACTTGGCCCTTGAGTCAAGTCACCAAGGGAGGAGCTAAAGAAAAATTCTTTTGGTCTGAATCTCAACAGAAGGCGTTCGGGGAGTTGAAGCATCGCCTTTGCTCTGCACCAGTGCTCACATTACCAGACTTGCAACAACCATTTGAGATCGAGACAAATGCCTCTGACTATGCCATTGGGGCATTCTTTACTCAACATGGGCATCTAGTGGCATATCACAGTGAGACACTTTCCGACACAGTTAGAAGTATCCCACTTATGATAAAGAAATGTATTCCATTGTGCAGGCTTGTCGACAATGGAAGCATTACATTTTGGGAAAGGAAACGTTCATCCACACACATCACCGACCCCTGAAGTTCATACAGACACAAGGGAAGTTGCAGAATGATCGCCATCAGATGTGGTCCACATACCTGCAACAGTTTCATTTGAACATTAAGTACAAGAAAGGCAACACCAATAATGTTGCAGTTTTCCTTAGTCAACCACCCATCGTGGCGCTAACCACTGTGCTCAACTCTTGTGGGCACGAGACTTCTGATTGGCCGCTTATTTATCCAAGTGATCCAGAATTCGGCCACACATACAATACACTCCTGGAGGGTAAGCAGGTTCCCAATTTTCACCTCCAGGTTGCCCTGCTTTGTTACCTGGGACACCTTTGTGTTCCTTCAAGGAGCGTGCCAAGATGATTTGGGAGTCGCACTACAGTCGTGTTGCTAGGCATTTTGGGGTCGAGAAAACCATGGCAGTACTGCAAAAGTATTTCTATTGGACAAAGCTTCGACAGGATGTCAGGAAGTACATCAAGTCCTGCACTGCTTGCGCCATTGCCAAACCGACCATCAAGAAGCAAGGCCTCTATAATCCACTTCCTACCCCCAGTCGACCTTGGGAATCCATATCTATGGATTACATGTCGGGCCTTCCTTCTACTAAGCATGGAAATGACTGTGTTTTTGTGGTTGTCAACCGATTCTCGAAGATGCCCATTACGATGGCCTGCAAGAGGAATATCACAGCAGAAGCCAATGCCAAAATCTTCTTTGAACGAGTGTGGGTACACTTTGGGATCCCACAATCTATCATCTCAGATCGGGACAGCAGGTTCCTCAGTACATTTTGGTCCAGCCTCTGGTCAGTGATGGACACCAAGCTCACCAAGTCCACAGCTTTCCATTCGCAAACTGATGGCCAAACAAAGGTCGTCAACCGGATGATTGTACACATTCTGCGCATGTAAAACTCAAAGCATCCAGGCACATGGGATGAGAGCCTCCCCTATGTACAACACAGCTGCAACCAGGCTCTCCATAGCTCAACCAGCGATAGCCCTTTTCAAGTGGGCTTGGGATTCCAACCACTATGTCCCATTGATGTAGCCATGCCATTTGCGTCTACTCGGGCAGATTCAACCCATGTCCAGTCTGAGACCGACAATGCAAACAACTTCATTGAGCGCATTCAACACATCCACCAACAAGTTCATGACATCTTGGACAGAGCCAATGCTAAGTACAAGCAACGATATGATCAACATCGGGTGCCACACAACTTCTAGGTGTGTGAGAAATTGTGGCTACATTTGCAAAAGGAGCGCCTCGCTTGACACTACCGCAAGATTCACCCGCTCCGATAGGGGCCATACACCATCATCAAGGCTGTAGGGGACAATACCTTTCAGCTCGCTATTCCACCATTCCTTGGTCTACACCCAGTGTTCAATGTGGATTTCCTTCGACCCTACTTTCCACCTCTACTAGACAAATCCGACATGGCAGAACAACTCACACCAACAGAGTTAAACCCAGATTGCATGGAACAAGCCACAAATGATCGAATTATGGAAACATATCTCTAGAACACCCGCCAACAGAGGATCCAGCTATATCGAGTTGTCAAAGCAAGCCAACTCCTTTAACAGGGAAAGTGGCTCACCAGGGACCAAGTTCAACAGAAGTTTCCTCATCTCATGGAGGAACTCAACGCAATGGGGACCATTGCTTCCTAAGGGGGGAGGACTGATCCAGGTGGATATTGGTAGCCACCCACCTATTCCACTTGGACCCACACCATTGTTTCTTTCAGTTTTCCAGTTTCCTTAATTGTAGCACAATTTACTATTTTTACTAGTTCTTCGGGTCCTGAACTTTCGGAGTTGTTTTGAGGCCCTAAACGACGTGTTTTGGGCATTCATGATCCGATGAATTTTAGTCCGTTCTGGACTCGATATTCGCTGTTAGCAGTGTAGTCATCGGATAGATATTTGTAACAATGTATCATGTGTGTCAAACGGAGATAGTATGCCCACGTTACGACCCCAAAAAATTGATGTACCAATTTACCCCAACGGGGCCCATATTCTGACGTTTCATCTCCTAGGGTTAGGCTTTTGGATGTTTAGGGTTTTCCATTGTTTCTAATTAATATATAGGCCTTCGAGCCTCATTTTAATAGGGAGTTCAGAGGCCAGGATCCGCCACATCTCTTCTCATAGATAAGCTACCAGCGCCCTAGCTAGTTTATTTCCATTCTGTCTGTAAGCATTTTTCAGTCATTTGTTATTAATGAAATAAAGTCTTATTTCCTCTTCATCTCTGTGTTTATGTGTATTTTTGTATTTCATTATGTTCCTACATAAATCTGGATCAGTGGTATCAGAGTGGTCTGCTCGTTCTCGATCTTTCTTTGCATGTCCCCAACGAGGTTTGTGTATAAGGAGTTGGGGCTCGATCTGGTTGAACCTTTGCAAGATCAGCCTCACAAACCTTGACAACCGTCCATGGGGGAAGAAAAGAAAGATGAGGGAGCAGGAGATCCTATCAAAATGTTGCTCGAGGAGGCTTTCGAGAAACAAAGGAACGCGATGATGGACAACTTTGCCCAGATTCTTCAATGGATTCCCGCTAGCGGCGCATCGGCATCCAACAACCACTCTAGAGGCGCCACTCCTTTTAAGGTACAAGTAAACTTTGACATTCTCATAATTGAGGGCCAAATAGATGCAGATGCCATAGATAGATGGTTGAATCTGTTAGAAGGATATGTCTCGGTTCATGAATTTTCCGACCGAGAAAGGATTATTTTCGCACTCCTCAAAGCCGCCCCCCATGTCAAGGACTGGTGGGAAACCTACTCAGAGAAACAGGGCGAGGGGGAACCCTCTCTTTTCTTGGCCACACCCACTTGGAATTATTTTCGAGATGCTATCAAGGAATAATATTATCCCGTGGGGAGCTATGAGGACAAATACATACAATGGACTACGCTACGGCAACAAAGGGACCAAGATGTGCATGAGATGATGAATCTATTTCATACCCAATGCACAAAGTTGGCTATCAAAGATTCAAAGAAAAATTTGGTGTTAAAGTACCGCGGTTGTCTGCACAGATACATTCGGGAGGAAATGGAGTTCCTTGACATCTCCTTGCTTGGTGTGGCGTACCGATATGCTGCCAAGATTGAGCAAAAGTTCAAACAGAAAAAGCGAGACTTTGGTTTTGTGAATCAAAAGCAAGGGAAAGGTCCCCCCAAACCGCAGAACAAAGGACCAAACCAAGGCGGGGCAGCCCAGGAAAACCTGCCAAAGCCACAAGCAAAGAACAACACCACGAAGCCAAAAAAGGACACAAGGAAGTTGTGTGAGTTTCATAAGAGCTCCACTCACAACACAAGTGAGTGTCGGGCCAAGTAGTCACTGGTAGCTGAGTTGAAGGCTTCTGAATCGGATGCATGCTCCGACTCTGAATCAAAACCTGACAAGGGAATGATAGGGGTAAGCAGATTATCGATGCGGAGCCCAATGCCACCGTTGCCACCACGAAGATCTAGAAGGAGGAACCAGAAGATCCAGAGGAGGCAGAGCGTCTCTTCCATTCCAAGATGTGGGTAAAGGGTTCCCCATTGCAGTTCATTATCGGGTGGTTGCACCAAGGATGGGACCTCCGCGTCAGCCAACAATGTCGTCTTCCCTACAACATCAATCACTTCACGTATAAGGTATTATTTGACATTGCTCCTCTTGATATTTTTGATGTATTATTAGATCAACTGTACTTGTGAAAACGACATGCTGTGTATGAGTCCAGGCCTCGTGCTGTTATTATCACCTTGGGCAATAAGCTGTATAGGATACCGGAGATAGCACTGCCTACCACCATCTCTTTGGTTACTGCAAAACAATGCAGTAAGCTCATTTCCAAAACCAGGAAATTTGTTTTCCTGATGATCCGCCCTCAGAAAAAGAGGAAGACTGTGGCCATGACCTCCAGACAGGTCCCGCTGCATGAAAACAACATATGTATAAGGTCATGGAGGAGTATGAGGACATCTTCACCACCGACCCCTGCAGTTCATACAGACACAAGGGAAGTTGCAGAATGATCGCCATCAGATGTGGTCCACATACCTGCAACAGTTTCATTTGAACATTAAGTACAAGAAAGGCAACAACAATAATGTTGCAGATTGCCTCAATCGACCACCCATTGTGGCGCTAACCACTGTGCTCAACTCTTGTGGGCATGAGACTTCCGATTGGCCGCTTCTTTACCCAAGTGATCCAGAATTCAGCCACACATACAATACACTCCTGGAGGGTAAGCAAGTTCCCAATTTTCACCTCCAGGATGCCCTGCTTTGTCACCTGGGACACCTTTGTGTTCCTTCAAGCGAGCGCGCCAAGATGATTTGGGAGGCGCACTACAGTCGGGTCGCTGGGAATTTCGGGGGAGGTGAAGATGTCCTCGTACTCCTCCACAACCTTATCCTTCTGTTGTTTTCGTGCAGCAGGGCCCTGTCTGGAGGTCATGGCCACAATCTTCCTCTTTCCCTGAGGGCAGATCATCAGGAAAACAAATTTCCTGGTTTTGGAAATAAGCTTACTGCATTGTTTTGCAATAACCAAAGAGATGGTGGTAGGCGGTGCTATCTCTGGTATCCTGTATAACTTATTGCCCAAGGTGATAATAAAAGCACAAGGCTTGGAATCATACACAACATGTCACTTCCACAAGTACAGTTGGCCTAATAATACATTAGAAACATCAAGAGGAGCAATGTCACATAATACCTCATCCATGAAGGGCTTGATGCTATAGGGAAGGCGACATTGTTGGCTGACGCAGAGGTCCCGTCCTTGGTGCAACCACCCGATGGTGTATGGTTGTGGGTGTGTCGTGGTCGACAAGCCCAGCCACTTCACGACCTCTACCGAGATGAGGTTATTCTTGCTCCCACTGTCGAATAAACTGCAACGGGGAACCGTTTACCCACATCTTGGAATGGAAGAGACGCTCTGCCTCCTCTGAATCTTTTGGTTCCTCCTTTTGGATATTCGTGGTGGCAACGGTGGCATTGGGCTCCACATCGATAATCTGCTTCCCCCTATCATTCCCCTTGTCGGGTTCTGATTAAGAGTCAGAGCATGCATATGATTTAGAAGCCTTCAAATCGGCTACCAGTGACTGCTTGGCCCGACACTCACTTGTGTTGTGATTGGAGCTCTTATGGAACTCACACCACTTCCCTATGTCCTTTTTTGGCTTCGTGGTGTTGTTCTTTTCTTTTGGCTTTGGCGGGTTGTCCTGTTCTGCCCCGCCTTGGCTTGGTCCTTTTTTCTGCGGTTTCATGGTACCTTTCCCTTGCTTCTGATCCGTAGACCCAAAGTCTCGCTTTTTCTATTTGAACTTCTGCTCAATCTTGGCAACATATCGGTACGCCACACCAAGCGAGGAGATGTCGAGGAAGTCCATTTCCTCCTGAATGTATATTGGTAGACAACCACAGTACTTTAACACCAAATGTTTCTCTAAATCTTTGATAGCCAACTTTGTGCATAGGGTATGAAACAAATTCTCCATCTGATGCACATCTTGGTCCCTTTGTTGCCGCAACGTAGTCCATTGTATGTATTCGTCCTCATAGCTTCCCATGGGATAATATTGTTCCTTGATGGCGTCTCGGAAAGAATTCCAAGTGGGTGTGGTCGAGAACAGAGAAGGTTCCCCGTCGCCCTGTTGCTCCGAGTAGGTTTCCCACCAGTCCTTGACATGGGGGGCGACTTTGAGGAGTGCGAAAATAATCCTTTCTCGGTCGAAAAATTCATTAACCGAGAACTATCCTTCTAACAGATTCAACCATCTATCTATGGCATCTGCATCTATTTGGCCCTAAAATATGGGAATGTCAAAGTTTACTTGTTCCTTAAAAGGAGTGGCGCCCCCAGAGTGGCTGTTGGATGTCGATGCGCCGCTAGTGGGAATCCGTTGAAGAATCTGGGCAAAGTTGTCCATCATCTCGCTCCTTCGTTTTTCGAGGTCCTCCTCGAGCAACATTTTGACAGGATCTCCTGCTCCCTCATCTTTCTTTTCTTCCCCCATGGGCGATCGTCGGGGTTTGTGAGACTGATCTTGCAAAGGTTCAACCAGATCGAGCCCCAACTCCTTATACCCCAACCTCGTTGGGGACATGGAAAGAAAGATCGAGAATGAGCAGACCGCTCTCATACCACTGATCCAGATTTATGTAGGAACACAGTGAAATAAAGAAATACACATAAACACAGAGATGCAGCGGAAATAAGACTTCATTTCGTTAATAACAAATGAATGAAAAATGCTTACAGACAGAATGGAAATAAACTAGCTAGGGCGCTGGTAACGTTGGCATACTATCTCTGTTTGACGCACATGATACATCGTTAGAAAGATATATCCAAAGAATACACTGCTGACAACAAATATCAAGTCTGGAACGGACTCAAATTCGTCGAAGCATGAAAACCTAAAAAACGTCGTTTAGGGCCTCAAAACAACTTCAGAAGTTCAGGACCTGAAGAACTGCTAAAAATAGTAAATTGTGCTACAATTAAGGAAACTGGAAAACTGAAAGAAACAATGGTGTGGGTCCAAGTGGAATAGGCATGTGGTCACCAATATACAGCTGGATCAGTCCTCCCCCCTTAGGAAGCAATGGACCCCATTGCGTTGAGTTCCTCCATGAGATGAGGAAACTTCTACTGAACTTGGTCCCTGGTGAGCCACTTGCCCTGGTGAAGGCGGTGGCCTGCTTTGACAACTCGATATAGCTGGATCCTTTGTTGGCGGGTGTTCTTGATCTGTGTGTCCATAATTCGATCAGTTGTGTCTTGTTCCATGCAATTTGGGTTTAACTCTGTTGGTGTGAGTTTTTCTACCATGTCAGATGTGTCTAGTAGAGGTGGAAAGTAGGGCCGAAGGCGGTCCACATTTAACACTGGGTGCAGACCAAGAAATGGTGGAATACCGAGCTGAAAGGAATTGTCCCCTACAGCCTTAGTGATAGTGTATGGACCATATCGGAGCAGGCAAATCTTGCGGTAGGGTCCAGCGAGGCTCTCCTTTTGCAAATGTAGCCACACTTTGTCGCCCACCTGGAAGTTGTGTGGCACTCGATGTTGATCACGTCGTTGCTTGTACTTAGCATTGGCTCTGTCTAATATGTCATGAGCTTGTTGGTGGATGTGCTAAATGCGCTCAATGAAGTTGTTTGCCTTGTAGACCTCAGACTGGACATGGGTTGAATCTGCCCGAGTAGCAACAAATGGCATGGCTATGTCAATGGGACATAATGGCTGGAATTCCAAGCCCACTTGAAAGGGGTTGTGGCTGGTTGAGCTATGGAGATCCTGGTTACAGCTATGTTGTACATAGGGGAGGCTCTCATCCCATATGCCTGGATGCTTTGAGTTGTACATGCGCAGAATGTGTACAATCATCCGGTTGATGACCTCTGTCTGGCCATCAGTTTGCGAATGGAAAGATGTGGACTTGGTCAGCTTGGTGTCCAACATCGATGAGAGGCTAGACAAAAATGTACTGAGGAACCTGCTGTCCCGTTCTGAGATGATAGACTGTGGGATCCCAAAGTGTACCCACACTTGTTCAAAGAAGAGTTTGGCAGTGGCTTCTTCTGTGATATTCTTCTTGCAAGCCATCATAATGGGCATCTTTGAGAATCGGTCGATGACCACAAAAACACAATCATTTCCATGCTTAGTAGAAGGAAGGCCCAACATGTAATCCATAGATATGGATTCCCAACGTCGACTGGGGGTAGGAAGCGGAGTATAGAGGCCTTGCTTCGTGATGGTCAATTTTGCAATGGTGCAAGCAGTGTAGGACTTGATGTACTTCCCTACATCCTGTCGAAGGTTCGGCCAATAGAAATACTTTTGTAGTACTGCCATGGTTTTCTCGACCCCAAAATTCCCAACGACCCGACTGTAGAGCGCCTCCCAAATCATCTTGGCATGCTCACACTAAGGAACACAAAGGTGTCCCAGGTGACAAAGCAGGGCATCCTGGAGGTGAAAATTGGGAACTTGCTTACCCTCCAGGAGTGTATTGTATGTGTGGTTGAATTCTGGATCACTTGGGTAAAGAAGCGGCCAATCGAAAGTCTCGTGCCCATAAGAGTTGAGCACAGTGGTTAGCGCCGCGATGGGTGGTCGACTAAGGCAATCTGCAACATTATTGGTGCTGCCTTTCTTGTACTTAATGTTCAAATGAAATTGTTGCAGGTATGTGGACCACTTCTTATGGCGATCGTTCTGCAACTTCCCTTGTGTCTGTATGAATTGCAGGGGTCGGTGGTGTGTGTGGATGACCGTTTCCTTTCCAAAAATGTAATGCTTCCATTGCTGACAAGCTTGCACAATGGAATACATTTCTTTGTCATAAGTGGGATACTTCCGGACTGTGTCGGAAAGTGTCTCACTGTGATATGCCACTGGATGCCCATGTTGAGTAAGGACTACCCCAATGGCATAGTCAGAGGTATCTGTCTCGATCTCAAATGGTTGTTGCAAGTCTGGTAATGTGAGCACTGGTGCAGAGCAGGGTGATGCTTCAACTCCTCGAACGCCTTCTGTTGAGATTCAGACCAAAAGAGTTTTGCTTTAAATCCTCCCTTGGTGACTTGACTCAAGGGCCAAGTGATATGAGATAATCCCAACACAAACCTACAGTAGAAAATTGCAAGACCTAAAAAGCTGTGGAGCTCTGTTAGGGTGGTTGGGGTTGGCCAATACCGAATGACTTGGAATGCATTTGACTTTTGTTCATTTGTGTTGGAAAGTAAATTTATCATTAAGAATTTTATTATTTTCTTAGTTGATCAAATGTTTTTTGAACCTCTTCAATGGGTCACAAATCATATTTTGATTGTGGAGCTTCCATGTCATCTCATTTTGTTTATCCATGGATTTAGATCGAACTATATAATAATGTAATTTTACATCATTTTGCCAAGTGGACTTACAAATATTAATTTTATTTTTGGTCAACACCTTTGTAAGGGTAACCTCAAAAGCTCACTTAGGATAAGAAATGTCTACTGTACCAATCTCAAAACAAGATCTACACTTGAGGCAAATTGTTCATAGATCATGTTATATTTCCATATTACTCCATCAATCTCTTAAAGGATTTCCTTGAGAAGACCGAGCCCTAAATCCACATCACAAAACTCCTCTTAAGGTGGAAAATGGTTGAAAATTGACTCCAAGGAGATCGAAATAAACCCTTTTGAGACTCTCACCAGTGGAGTATCCACCACCTATCAAGAGTTGGGACACCATCAAAACATTTTT
This sequence comes from Picea engelmannii, assembly GCA_009831015.1. Classification (NCBI taxonomy): domain Eukaryota; kingdom Viridiplantae; phylum Streptophyta; class Pinopsida; order Pinales; family Pinaceae; genus Picea; species Picea engelmannii. The sequence goes on from ML777475.1 coordinate 1,308,150, forward strand.
TTGCATGTGACTACCCAACCTAATTTAATGCTCGTAATTACTCAATCATTTATCAACAACTTCCTTGAATGTGTGTGCTAATCATTAATTTAAGGAATCAAACCTTAGTAAGTTCTATAACACTATCCTAATTCCACTAACTCATTCTTATGATTACAATAAATGTATAAATATTTAAATAAAATCATTAATAAAGAATAATATTAATCAAATATAAAATACAATTAAATATATATAAAAGGTGTGACTTTTCAAGCATGTGACTATTCAATGTTGTGTGGTATTATGAGACGTCACAAATCAACAAGTGTGTTAAGCCCTAGACAAAGCCCCATGTTAAGTATATGTTAGGGAACTAACCTCCCTAACCCTTCATGTAGGTAGAATAAGATGTTTTCTATGTAATAAAGGTCGACATTAGTAAATAAGGTCCATGTAATAATGTGAACACATCTAATATAAGAAGACTTAATAGATGTTTTTTGCTTCTAGAAAGATCTCCCTCTAGAATGTTCTTTAGAAGATAGAATTAGTATAAATAGGAGTAGAAGGCATGGGAAATTTTTGTCTTGAGAATTATTTTGTAATTAAGCTCTATTCTGATGGAGGTTTCTTCCTCGAAGAGGCAAGTGAACTTGGATTTCTATCAATAAAGGTATCATTTATGGTGTTATTGTTATCTATATTTTGTTGTTTCTGATGGTATTCATCATAATAATTATGTTTATGCTCTGCATAATACATCTGGTACCTTACAAGGGGTATCAGAGCACTTTCCACTACAAAATTTTAGACAATTTTTTTCAGGCTAGACATGTGTACTATCAGTGTCTTTAAAGCACAATGATTTGTCATTCGATGGGTAAAATTATGGTTGGGGAAGACTACAGACAGGAAATACAGTGGGTTTCATGGGTTACTCGAAACAAATGTTTCACCTTGTTGGAAACCTTTGTAAACCCTTTTGGTACCCCTTCGAGTAGTATCGCATTAAACATGACCTGTACATGACCATTCACTCACATGTACCCTCGATTATATAAGGAGTCCCATAGGTCTCTTGAAACAAGCTATAGATCAGCCTATCAGGTGCCTGACTATTAAAGTGGCACCGAGAACAACATTCAGAAAGACTACACTTGTGTATCTGGGTAATCAGGTCGTATGAATAAGGGTACAATAAGGCCTCCTTAATTGGTGCCCTAAGATATTAAGTTGAGTACTGAAGTATCCCTGATCCCGCTGATCAAGATATTTTCTACTGATCTATTATTTTGTCTTATACATCTAATACACTAGGGTTTCTGGAAGTTGTATGTTTGAGCTCTTGATGGTTATTGCATGTGCATGTGGGTTATTGCATGTGCATGTTGGTTATTGCATGTGCATGTTGCATATTTATGGTTTAAACAACATATAGAGAATGCATGCAAAAGTAAAGAACATCAATTGCCCAATATCATGTATAATACGGTTCGAGCATGGAAATACAATAGCCTACTGGAAATATAGAATATAAATGTTAGCCAGATCTCATGGATCAGTACTAGAATACAATCAAATAACATAAAAATACCCGTGATCAGAAGATGATAGAAAATCTGATGCATGCACGGATAGATCGACGAAAATATGCGATCCAGACAAAGTACGATAACCACTACCAGCTGGAAAACTCGTCTGAAAGTTCAGACCGTCGGAATATGCTGGAAATTTCTCCAAAAGAAGCACCCTGGCCTCTAGACTGAAATGGGTGAGTGTCGGATCTCGAATTTGGTCTCTAAGGCACTGGATCTGGACCCCTGGGGGGTTTGCGCACCTCCTGGAGCACTGGATGCGCTCCAAAGTATTCCACCAACGAAATCTACTGCTATATGGCTCAAAACGATCATCTCACCAAATAAGGAAATGGGTCAGAAGGATTTGTTCGGATCTGCTCTGAAACTCTACCTGCAACACCAAATGTCTGTCTGGAAGAGCTACGCCCTAAATGGCTGAATGAGTTGATCTGCAAGATTCCACCATCAGAATATGATGATAGATGGTTCAATAGAAGCGCCCTGGCTGGATCTCAAATAGGTTGGAAGGAAACTGCAATCTGGATATAGATCTTGTGCAACTCTCCAAACCCTCAAACTGACTTGCGCCCTCACTGGCTGAGCTGCGCACTCTGCAATGGATACTCCTGAAAAGTACAGTGAAATACCTGGATGGTATCTCCGAGGGGCTAGGGTGTGTCTCTCAACACCAAAACCGATCAATGGTGGTGGTTTCCTTCAGAAATCCACAAAACAGTAAGGTCGACTCTCCTCCTCCTTTGGGAACTCTCAACATCAAATCGTAACAATGCATAATGAGGAATTAGGTCAAATTCTTCCCTATATACCTTTCCCAATCTAATTCACCATTGACCTCACTTAAGCTAGGCGCTTTTCCTCCTAAAGTGATTAATTAATTAATTAAGTCCCCCTTTAACACCTTTTCATTCTAATTCTTCGTTGACTTAGGCTTAAGTGACTTTTCCTAAGTATTTTGGCTTAATTCATCGTTTAACCATCAATTCCTCCTTATTTCTCCATATTGTTCCCTATTTGTGCCTGACTGTAGTCTACGGGAAAATATAGACTACTAAGTCACTCCCTGCTAGCCTACTCTTGGGAAGGGGACATCACAGTCCTCCCTTCCCGAGATTGCTTGTCCTTAAGCAACATCAATCCTGGGTGCTGTAAGATATGCTCTCCCTTCCATGTGGCATCCTCCACTGGAAGACCTCTCCATCTAACCAAGAACTCTCTCATGATCCTGCTCCTCAATCTGCGCTCTCTCTGCTCTAGTACCTCCTCTGGCACTAGCTCCAACTGACCCTCTTCATCCAAGGGTGGCAACTCCTCTGAAATGCTAACCTGTTGTCCCACAACCTTTTTAAGGCAAGAGACGTGAAATATGTTATGAATCTTGCTATATTCCAGTAGCTCTAGCTCGTATGCCACCTCGCCTACCCTCCTGATGACTCTGTATGGCCCGTAGACCTTTGGCTTCAGCTTCTCTGCTTCGCTCCTCTTCAAGGAGGATTGTCGGTATGGCTGTAATCGCAGAAAAACCAAATCTCCTACCTCAAAACTGTGATCAACTCTCTGCCGGTCTGCATATATCTTCTGCCGATTCTGAGCTGACTGCAAGTTCTCCCTTAATGATTGAATAATCCTCTAACTCTCCTCCACCCAATCCTTGGCCCCCGGGACCCTACTATCCCAAAACACAGTCTCTATAAAGGAGGGTGCATCGTATCCATACAATGCCCTGAACGGTGACATCCTGGTAGACATATGGTAAGTTGTGTTGTAGCAATACTCACCCATATGTAACCATCTCACCCAAGTGCGTTGCTTCCCCCCTACATAGTTCCTCAGATACCCTTCCACCCATTTGTTGACGATCTCTGTCTGCCCATCAGTCTGTGGGTGGTAGCTGGTACTCGTGGCTAGATCTGTGCCTGTCAATCTGAAAAACTCTTGCCAAAATGCGTTGATGAAGTGCCCATCCCTATCACTGACTATCTGCCTGAGTAACCCATGTAACCAGAATACCTCCCTGAAAAACAACTCTGCTACCTGTATGGCCTTGTAGTATGTGGGTATGGTGAAGAAATGTGCAAATTTGGCCAGTCTATCGACCACCACAAATATATAGTCCTTGCCCTGCACTCTAGGGAGGCCTGTAATGAAATCCATGGAAATGCTCTCCAATTTCTACTCTGGAATGGGTAGAGATTGTAGTAGCCCTGCCAGGTGTGTCTGCTCGAACTTGTTCTGCTGACAAGTCGTACACTCTCGTATGTGTTTCATCACATCATCCTTGAGACCCTTCCATGAGAATCTCTCCCTGATCTTCCTATATGTTTTGAAATACCCCTGATGCCCTGCTGTAGGCGAATCATGACATACCTTCAGAATTTTCCCCTTCAGGGTGATTTCTGGAACCAAGTAGATCCAGTCCTTGTAGAAAATGATGTCATCAAGAACCCAATATCTATCATCAATCACTTGTCCGTCCATCACCTCACAAGCAAATTTGTTTTTGGAGTATTCCACCAACAAATGAGCTTTCCAATCTGTACAAATGTCCATCATCGAACATCCTGCTGGCCTTCTGGACAAGGCATCTGCCACGATATTATTTTTTTCCCTTGACATACTCAATGTCAAAGGCAAAGGCTTGGATCTTTGAGACCCACATTTGTTGCCTCTCACTGAGGTCTTTCTGATCAAGGAAATACTTGAGACTGTTATGATTAGTCTTCACTACAAACCTGCTGCCAACTAGATACTGCCTGAATTTGGTTAAGGCATGCATGATTGCTAACATCTCCTTGTCGTAAATAGTATAGAGTCTCTCTGAATCGTTGAGATTTCTGCTCTCAAACACAATGGGGTGGCCCCCCTGCATCAAGACTGCTCCAATCCCCACCCCTGATGCGTCGCACTCTAAGACAAACCGCTGCGAAAAGTCTGGAAGGGCTAGAACAGGGCATGTGCTCATAACCTCCTTCATTTTGTTGAATGTCTACTATGAATCCTCTGTCCAATGAAAAGAACCCTTCTTGGTCAAGTCTGTGAGTGGTGCTCCCAACTGTGAAAAACCCTTGACAAACCACCTGTAGTAATTGCATAACCCAAAGAATCCTCTCAGCTCCATGAGATTCTTGGGCATTGGCCAATCCACAATGGCCCTGATCTTTTCCTGGTGAACCTGTACTCCCTGCCCATTGATGATATGCCCCAAGTACAGTAGTTCCCTCATGCCAAATTCACATTTGGATTCCTTGGCATATAAAGAATGTGCCTGCATAATATCCAAGACCTTCCCCAAATGTGCTAAATGCTCATCCCATGTCTTACTATAGATCAATATATCGTCGAAGAATTCCAAAAGGTACTTCCTCAACTATCCTCTAAAGATATGGTTCATGCAAGACTGGGAAGTGGATGGTGTGTTGGTCAGTCCAAACGGCATGACCAAGGACTCAAAGTGTATGAAATGGCATCATAACGTTGTCTTCTCAATGTCTTGCTCCCTGATGTTGATCTGATGGTATCCTAAGCGTAGATCAATCTTAGTGAAAAAGATTGCCCCATGTAACTCATCCATCAGCTCATCTATGCGTGGAATGGGGTAACGATTCTTGATCATTTTCTTGTTGAGTGCTCTGTAATCGATGCACATCCATAACGTGCCATCCTTCTTCAGTACCAGGATGACTGAAGATGCAAACAGACTCATGCTAGGCCTGATGTGCCCCATAGCGAGCAATTCTTTGATTGCTTTCTCAATTTCGTCCTTAAATTTCTTGGGGTGCCTATAGGGTGTTGTAATCACCGATGTAGCCCCTGCCTCTAACTCAATCATGTGCTCAAAACCCTTGTCTGGCGGTCTCCCTGGTGGTATCGGCCCAAATACTAGCTCATAACGTCCCAGAAGCTCTCTGATCTGTGGATGGTACTGATCCCTACCCTTTGAGTCCTTTCGTGTGGTGATCAAACACGCTGCAGCGTAAGCCACATCACCATGACGAAAGATCCGCTCCATCCTCTTTGCTGATACTGCTCGAGGTGCTCCTATAGACATGCCTCTCAGCACAACTCTCGATCCACTGGCGTATCTGAAGCTCATGGTCAACGTCTGATAGTTCTCCCCCAATGAATATAAACACTGTACCCCTAACACGACATCAATATTCGATAGGTCAACTACATAGAATGTGTCAGTCAGGGTGTAGTTGCTTAGTTTGACCTCTAGGTTAGGGATCATGTCCAAGCATGTCATCGTGTATCCATCAGCCACTGCCACATGGAATCCCTCAAACTCCTCTATGCATAACCATCTCCTAGCTACTAAGGATGCATCTATGAAGTTGTGGGTGGCCCCACCATCAACTAAAGCTGTCATGCGTTGTCCTTGAGCCTGAGAGTGTTGTACCTGGGTACTCCTGAAAGGGTGGCTATGGTTCCCCCTTTCACCTCTCTACGAGGTTTTGCCTCCACCTGGGGCTGTGCCCTTATCGGTATCTGAGGTTTCTTCGGCTGCTGCTTTGGATCATGAGTGGTCTCAGTCTCTGAATCACTATCTGTCGGTGCCTGAATATCCTCATCCTCGTTCTCACTGCCTGATTCCACTTCAATATAGTGGATCTGTCCCTTCCCCATGCATCTATGCCCGGGGACCCAAGGGTCTTTGCAGGAGAAGAAAAGCTTCTTCCTCATCAACTCCCGTCGCGTATCATCATCCAACTTGGGCTTGCCCTTCCATTCCCTTAGAAGATTCTTCTAATCCTTGTCTCTCTGTGGTACAAATGGTTTAGTTTTTGGCACTGAATCTGCCAAATCTCTAGTGCGTCGGATGACATCCTGCAAGTTATGAGGCCGATAGGCCTTCACCCATCCTCTCAAGGGTTCTATGAGCCCTTCTGTGAATAACATGACCAATCGGGGCTCATATATGTCTGTCACTACCACTGCTACCCTTTGAAACTCTGAGATGAATGCCTTTGTTGTGCCAGTTTGTCTCAACTGGGCTAGATCTCTAAAATGGATCTCTGGATCCCTCCTATCAAATCTATCCATGAGTCTCTCTGTGAACTGTCTATAGGAGGTGATGTGATTGTGACCCAATGTCACCAACCCGTGATACCACCACTCGTGTGCCTCACCCTCCAAGTGTATGGTGGCGAAATTGATGGCTTCTGACTCAGTCATCTGGTTGAGCTTGTAGTAGGTGTCTAGTTTCTGTACCCAAGCTCTGGCGCTGCATTTGAACGATCCGTCAAAAGAAGGTATGGTGAGTTTACCAACTTTTCGGATGAAGTCAATGTTATGCCCCTGCTGTTGCTTCCCTCCCCTCTGTGGCTCTCTAGGACGGTTCTAGAGTCTGAGTCCACAATACTCAACTAAGTTCATATCCCGATGAAAGTCATGGCCTAAGGCTGCATATTCTCTTCGATACTTTGCAATGTCCTCTGCCTGAGTGGGCGGTCTCTGTGCTATCGGTATCTGTGCTGCTACTGGGGATGCCCTCTGGAAATTGGGAAACAACGGATGTGGAATCCTACTCGCAGAGGTATATGTGCGAGTGGGTGACTAGGGTCTATTGCTTACCCTTGAGGTCCCATGTGCTGCATGTGGGGCTTGTGTGTCGGGGATGTCTACCATAGCCAGTCTATCCGTTACCTGAGCCAAAGATTGAGACATGGTCCGCTGACTAGCTAGCATATCACTGATAAACTGCATGAAGGCTATGTTTGGATCCTCGGGGGCCTTACCACTGCCCTCTAGTCGCTCATATCTGTCACCTAGCCTCCTCTCTACTTCGCTCTCGGCCTCGCGCCCTGCTCTTCTCTCTACTTCTCTGTGTGCCTCTTCCTCTTCCTCTGAACTGGGAGGGAAGGGAGGAAAGTTAGGCCTATCCCTCCTTTCCCTGTGCGTGTTGTAAGTGACATATTCGTCACCTACATGCTCATGACCATCTGGTTCTTCTACTGTATTCATTGTCTTTAGTCACAGGCTGGCAGGAATAAATCTCTGATACCACTAAAATATCCTTGATCCCGTTTATCAAGATATTTGCTACTGATCTATTATTCTGTCTTGCAGATCTAATACACTGGGGGTTTCTGGATATGTTTCAGTTGTATGTTTGAGATCTTGATGGTTATTGCATGTGCATGTTGCATATTTATGGTTTAAACAACATATAGAGGATGCATGCTGAAGTAAAGAACATCAATTGCCCAATATCATGTATAATACGGTTCGAGCATGGAAATACAATAGCCTACTGGAAATATAGAATATAAACGTCAGCCAGATCTCATGGATCAGTACTGGAATACAATCAAATAACATAAAAATACCCGTGATCAGAAGATGATAGCAGATCTGATGCATGCACGGATAGATTGACGAAAATATGAGATCACGACGAAGTACGGTAACCGCTACCAGCTGGAAAACTTGTCTGGAAGTTCAGACCGTCAGAATACGCTGGAAACTGCTCCAAAAGAAGCACCCTGGCCTCTAGACTGAAATGGGTGAGTGCCGGATCTCGAATCTGGTTTCTAAGGCACTCGATTTGGACCCCTGGGGGGTTTGCGCCCTCTTGGAGCACTGGATGCGCCCCAAAGGATTCCACCAATGAAATCTACTGCTATATGGCTCAAAACGATTGTCTCACCAAATAAGGAAATGGGTCAGAAGGATTTGTCCAGATCTGCTGTGAAACTCTGCTTACAACACCAAATGTCTGTCTGGAAGAGTTGCGCCCTAAATGGCCTAATGAGTTGATCTGCAAGATTCCACAGTCAGAATATGATGATAGATGGCTCAATAGAAGTGCCCTGGCTGGATCTATAATGGGTTGGAAGGAAAATGCAATATGGATACGGATCTCGTGCAACTCTCCAAACCCTCAAACTGACTTGGGCCCTCACTGGCTGAGCTGCACACTCTCCGATGGATACTCCTGAAAAGTACGGTGAAATACCTGGATGGTATCTCCGATGGGCTAGTGTGTGTCTCTCAACACTGAAACCGATCAATGGTGGTGGTTTCCTCTAGAAATCCACAAAATAGTAAGGTCGACTCTCCTCCTCCTCTGGAAACGCTCAACATCAAATCATAACAATGCATAATGAGTAATTAGGTTAAATTCCTCCCTTTATACCTTTCCCAATCTAATTCACCATTTACCTCACTTAAGCTAGGTGCTTTTCCTCCTAAAGTGATTAATTAATTAATAAAACCCCCCTTTAACACCTTTTCATTCTAATTCTTCGTTGACTCAGGCTTAAGTGGCTTTTTCTAAGTATTTTGGCTTAATTCATCGTTTAGCCATCAATTCCTCCTTATTTCTCAATCTTGTTCCCTGTTTGTGCCTGACTATAGTCTACGGGAACATATAGACTACTAAGTCACTCCCTGCTGGCCTACTCTTGGGAACGGGACATCACAAGTACTATTGTTCGACCCTGCATGTATATCAGAGAGTTATAGCAAAAGGAAAACCCTTGTCTGTAGGAATCCTCAAAACCCTAACCCTTGCTGTCAGAATAGATTAGAACAACAAAATAGAGGAGCTTTTGCAGTGCAACCTTGCCTCCTCCATCCAGGTTGAGAAATTCCTACACAGTTTTCCTTGTTGACAGTTCAGGATTTGGTCACAGTAGTATTCTTCAAAACAAAGTATAAATATGCAAGACTAAAAAAAAACACAGTGTTCCCGCCAACATCCTTGTTTGGGCCCATCCCATCGCATTCCTCTCTTCACCCTGATCACCATGGTATATATCACTTCTAAGCCTTTTTTTTTGTGGACCCACCTGTTAGCGACAATTCTTGTCTTCGACATTGGGATATCCAGGTCTGCAGGTTGCACGAGGAGCGCCTAAGCACAACACACAGAAAAAGTCCTTTTCGGACTTAAAATCAAGAGAGCGGGTAGGATTATAGTGTCAATGGTCCGGATCCATCCATATGAGAAGATCAACGGTTGGCGGGAAATCGCGAATAAGGAAGTTGCGCCGAAGTTAACACAATAGATCGCGCCCATAGTGTGCAGGGGAGAATAGCAGCCATCCATCCAGAGGACACGTGACGTGAGATCTAATCGCGTCGGCGTTTCGGCATTCGGAAGTTCGAGGGGTGAGAGTTTCATGTTGTTCCACATCTCGAAACCTCGAACCCCGATAGCGCCGAAAGTGGGGCCCACGGTCACTTGAGAAAGGAAGAGAGTTATGCAAAGGTGTCAAAGCGTCAGGTTTTGCCACAGAAGGGAATACCGCGTCCTCCAAGACCAGTTCAGCCCGACTTTGATCCCGGTCCTTGCTAAAGAATTAAATGAAGCTGAACAGAGGTAGTTGAAACCTCAGCTCACTTATTGAATGCAAGGTATGGGGGTTTCGGCAGACAGTCTGCCCGAGATGGTCCTATACACTGATTTTCTCCAAAGGGTCATGGCTGGTCCTCATCTAACCAGAGAAAGTCTACACACGCCATGTTGGCCTTTAATGTTGCAACTATCTCCACTGCAGGAGCCATGCGCAGTTAAGGCGGCGTCTGACGAAAGTTATCCGTCTGAATTCGGCTGAAGGGACACCACGCCTTGGATGACTGAACGTGCCTCTGATAGGCGAATTTTGCTGAGTATATAGACTCAGTCTTTGTATTTTGTAATCCATCGATGGTAGAGTGAGGCTCCCGATTGTAATGTTTTAACAGACGCTCTAGTATTCTGGTTATGCATCTGTATGTAAGATTTCTTGTTTTATGAAAGACAATTTCCCTGTTTCATCTAGTTTCATCTCATACTGAGGGAGTTCATGATTGACTGATTCACATGAATTATTGCAGTTGCGTTATGATAAAGGTTTTATTGTGACACTATTGTATTCCCTGGTTTTCTGCATTTGAATGTAAGATGATCTCACGTTTAAATGCATTCTCCTACAGCCTGCTAGAAACCTGATGTTGACAACAGACCTTTGCATCTCTCTGATATAAGCCTTCCCCCCTACTCACCCTTACTACAACTCACTATCTGAAGTATGTCCAAGACCTCACCTACCCATGCGTGTCGGGCCTAGTTTCAGAGTCGAAACAATATCATCTGAGTTTACTTCCATTCGATCACCTCTTCCATACACAAACCGTGACATAAACTGATGGGCGTCGGGCTCTGCTCCTGCAAGCAATCCAAGAGTGACTTCCGTCGCCAACATTTCTGGCGCCGTTGCCGGGGACGAAGTTGAAAATTTTCCCTGGGATTGAACGACATTGAACCTCTGATTCTGAAGGTGCATCGGGTATCAGAGCCTTTAAATAATTCTACTGTGCACCTGGTGACTCCATTGCGACGACTCCGTTGGGGAGAACCTGCTCTATTAATTGTGGCTTTCAGAGGCAGACAGACACGGTCTCATCCACAACTGCCTCTAGCTACACCTGAAACTGATCCAGAGGTGGTTCTCAGAAAAGGAAAGGCCTTCGAAGAAGAAGCTCCCACCGCCGAACCAGGTAATCCACCATCTCCTTCTGTAGGAATTCCATTCTCTCCTCCTCGGTTTCTTATTAGACCTCCTTCAGGGGTTTCCCGTTTCCTGAATTTTGGGAGTGTTCCTGCTGATTTTTCCCCTCCTGGTCTAGGACTGGAGGGAGAAATCCTTGTCACTCCCCTCTCCTCTAAGGTTGTACCTTGGCGTAGGCCCAGGACCGCAGAAAATTTCCCCACTCCTATCTTTACTGCTCCGCCTCTTTCTACCGTTACTACTCCCATGCAAAGAGGAGCACCTGCTGACTTGAGCTCACTAGCCTTCTCCTTAAATCCCCTCTTGTTTCCCACTCCACTTCGGGACTCATTCCCAGTAGCCCCTTCGCGAACTCCTTCTCCTCCGAGTTCTCCTCCACCTAATATCCCTATGGCAGGAGCAAATCCCCCTATGACTAGAATGGAGGCCATTATAGCCGCTAGGTATGCTCCCCTTGTGCTACCGCAACCTCTCAACGCCCTCCCAGCAGATGGTTACTTCAAGTAGATGCCCAAGTTTACAGGTGAGGGGGACATAACTGCAGAAGAACACCTAGAAGCCTTTTACCGTTTCACAGATGATAATGTCATCATGCATGCAGATGTATGGATGAGGATTTTTGTCCATAGCCTTCAAGGTGAGGCTAGAAAA
>ML777475.1:1323023-1337551 GCA_009831015.1 Picea engelmannii
ATGTTGCTACCTGTCATGGAGAAAGAAGTGAAGAAATTGTTAGATGCCCAAATTATTGTCCCCTTGAGATATTCCGAATGGGTGGCCAATTTGGTCCCAGTAAGGAAGAAAAGTGGAGAAATCAGACTCTGTGTTGATTTCAGAAACCTGAACAGGAGCTCAAGGAAAGACAATTATCCCCTGCCCAACATGGAACACATATTGCAAAGGGTAACGGGTGCCTCTAGGATATCCATGATTGATGGTTTTTCTGGTTATAATCAGATATCAGTCATGCCTGAGGACAGAGAAAAAACAGCCTTCACCACTCCTTGGGGTACATTCATGTATGCCAAAATGCCTTTTGGATTGATGAATGAGGGAGAAACGTTCCAGCGAGATATGGATATAGCCTTCATCGGGGAGAAGGACTAGTTTGTGGTAATCTATCTAGATGACATCATGGTCTTCTCTAGGTCAGACAAGGAGCACCACTGCCACTTGAGGAAAGTTTTCCTGAAGTGCCGGAGGTTTGGCCTATCCCTAAACCCCAAGAAATATTTGTTTGCTATGAAGGAGGGGAAGTTATTAGGCCATATAGTATCAACAGAGGGAGTGAGAATTGATCCTAGCAGAGTAGAGGCGATTCAAACCCTGTCACTTCCTAGATCCAAGAAGGAAGTTCAAGCCTTTCTGGGAAAGATCAATTTCTTGAGGAGATTCATCTCAAATTTTGCTGAGTTGGTGAAAAATATCACAGCCATGCTCAGGAAAGAAAATGAAGTAAAATGGACTGCTAAACCCAGGGAATCTTTTATCCAAATAAAAAGGGCATTGACGGAGGCACCTGTGTTGATCAGTCCTGACTATTCCAAAGAGTTCCTAATTTTCTCTTTTGCTTCTTTTGATATAGTAGCGGCGATCTTGTTGCAGAAAAATAAGGAAGGGCGAGAGCAACCCATTGCCTTCTTCAGCAGGGCATTAAGAGATGCAGAGATCAAGTATGAAATCATGGAGAAACAGGCCTATGACTTAGTGAAAGCTCTCAAAGCTTTCAGAGTCTATGTCCTGCACTCAAGGGTAACCGCATACGTTCCTTCGACTTCTGTGAAGGACATCCTTATACAACCTAATATAGATGGGAGAAGAGGTAGATGGATCGCTAGAATCCTGGAATTTGACTTGGAGATAAAGCCCACCAAGTTGGTTAATGGGCAAGGTTTAGCCAAGCTACTGGCTGAATCCAATTACGAAGCCCTGGGCGTTAGTTTCATCAATACCTGCTCACGAATTCAACAAGTTGAGTTGCCCAGTCAACGCTCTCAGAAAGGCGTATTGCTGGCAGAGTGTGCCTGGTATCGTGACATTTTGTACTTTCTGTGGGAGTTGAAGCCGCCGGATGGAATGTGTAAAAGTAAGGCAAGAGCTTTAAAGCTCAAGGTAGTCAAATATTGCCTCATTGGGTAAGTCTTATACTGGAGAGTCCCCCTAGGAGTGTTGCTAAGATGTCTGAACCCACTAGAAGCCCAAAAGGTCATGTTTGATTTCCACAGAGGCCTTTGTGGGGGGCATCATTTCTGGAAGACCACAACTCACAAAATCCTCAGGGCTGGGTATTACTGGCCCATTTTATTCATTGATGTCAGCAGAGAAATCAAGGCCTGCATCAAATGCCAAAAGTTCTCAGGGAAACAACAGCTTGGGCCACTACCACTGAAGCCTGTGATAGCTTCAACACCTTTTCAACAGTGGGGGATAGACTTTATCGGGGAGATTCATCCTCCCTCAAGTGGCCAGCACAGATGGATCATGACTGCAACAGATTATTTCACCAAATGGATAGAAGCTATCCCTACCAGAAGTACATCCCACAAAGTAATTATCAGTTTCCTGGAGGATATCATAGCCAGATTTGGCCGTCCCAGCAAGATCATAACTGATAATGCTGCTTCTTTCAAATTTGAGCCTCTCATTAAGTTCTGTGAGCAGTTCCAAATCTCGCTAATTCACTCCACCCCCTACTATCCCTAGGGTAATGGTTTAGCCGAATCCTCCAACAAGGGCCTGATAAGGATCATCAAAAGACTATTGGAGGACAACAAAAGGGCCTGAGAGTCGAAGTTGAAATTTGCTTTATGGGCTGATCGAGTGACAACGAAGAAATCCCTGGGCACCTCGCCTTTTCAGTTGGTTTACGGAGCAGAGGCGGTTTTTCCCACTCAGCTTGCCTTACCTGTGGCGAAGTTCTTTCAAGATTATGAGGGAGAGCCAGATCATATGATCAAAAGGATTCATCAGATAGTAGAAGTACAACAGATCAGGGAACAGGTGAGGGACACCGCTCATAGTCATCAGCAAAGGGTCAAACAGGGTTTTGACAGGAAGGTCAGGAAGAAGGAGTTCGAGATCGGGGATTTGGTACTTAAGTGGGATGCACCCAGACATGATAAGGGCAAACATAGCAAGTTTGATGCCCTTTGGATCGACCCCTTCAAAATCTCTGAGGTCTTCTCAAACAACACGTACGAGTTGCACGATATGGAGGGTGAAGAGGTTTTCAACAACCCAGTGAATGGGCATTTTCCGAAGAAATGTTTTGTTTGAGCCTTAGACGGCTCCTTTGTTTGTAAATATTGTCCGTTAGTTCTTTGTTCATTTTCTGTTTGTATATTTTCGGCTTAGTAAATGACTCCATAGCCCAATAACAAGGCACTCAAACTGCAGAATGAGTTCTTAGAGCATCACAGGGACGACTCTATCCCCCATGGAGCCTATATGTTAGCGACAATTCTTGTCTTCAGCATCAGGATATCCAGGTCTGCAGGTTGCACGAGGAGTGCCCAAGCACAACACACAGAAAAAGTCCTTTTCGGACTTCAAATCAAGTGAGCGGGCATGATTATAGTGTCAACGGTCCGGATCCATCCATATGAGCAGATCAACGGTTGGCGGGAAATCGCGAATAAGGAAGTTGTGCCGAAGTTAACACAATAGATCGCGCCCATAGTGTGTAGGGGAGAATAGCAGCCGTCCATCCAGAGGACGCGTGGCGCGAGATCTAATCGCGTCGGCGTTTCGGCATTCAGAAGTTTGAGGGGTGAGAGTTTCATGTTGTTCCACATCTCGAAACCCCGAACCTCGATAGCGCCGAAAGCGTCGAAAGTGGGGCCCACGGTCACTTGAGAAAGGAAGAGAGTTATGCAAAGGTGCCAAAGCATCGGGTTTTTCCACAGAAGGGAATACCGCATCCTCCAAGACCAGTTCAACCCGACTTCGATCCTGGTCCTCGCTAAAGAATTAAATGAAGTTGAACAGAGGTAGTTGAAACCTCAGCTCACTTATTGAATGCAAGGTATGGGGGTTCCGACAGATAGTCTGCCCGAGACGGTCCTATACACTGATTTTCTCCAAAGGGTCATGGCTGGTCCTCATCTGACCAGAGAAAGTCTGCGCACGCCATGTTGGCCTTTAATGTTGCAACTATCTCCCCTGCAGGAGCCATACACAGTTAAGGCGATGTCTGACGAAAGTTATTCGTCCGAATTCGGCTGAAGGGACACCATGCCTTGGATGACTGAATGCGCCTCTGATAGGTGAATTTTGCTGAGTATATAGACTCAGTCTTTGTATTTTGTAATCCATCGATGGCAGAGCGAGGCTCCCGATTGTAATGTTTTAATAGACGCTCTAGTATTCTGGTTATGCATCTATATGTAAGATTTCTGGTTTTATGAAAGACAGTTTCCCTGTTTCAGCTAGTTTCATCTCATACTGAGGGAGTTCATGATTGACTGATTCACATGAATTATTGCAGTTGCGTTATGATAAAGGTTTTATTGTGACACTATTGTATTCCCTGGTTTTTTGCGTTTGAATGTAAGATGATCTCGCGTTTAAATGCATTCTCCTACAGTCTGCTAGAAACCTGATGTTGACAACAGACCTTTGCATCTCTCTGATATAAGTCTTACCCCTACTCACCCTTACTACAACTCACTGTCTGAAGTATGTCCAAGACCTCACCTACCCATGCGTGTCGGGCCTAGTTTCGGAGTCGAAACAATATTGTCCGAGTTTACTTCCATTCGATCACCTCTTCCATACACAAACCGTGACATAAACTGATGGGCGTCGGGCTCTGCTCCTGCAAGCAATCCAGGAGTGACTTCCGTCGCCAACACCACCCATCCTCTACGTCACTCTTATTTGTGACCTATCCCATCAACTTCCTCTCTTCGCACTAATCGTGGTGGTACCCTTCACCAATAACCCATTTCTGTGCGGACCCACCAACCCCATTATTCCCGCTTCTCTCCACTGTGGCCCAAACCTGCAACCAAGAACTTGACACCCGCATTAATTCCCTGTCAACCGACATCACCAAGAAACATAGATAAATTAAAAAATTCAATGCAATATTATGGTTCTCAATTCCACCATTGATGCCAAAATGGAAGCCCTCTTTGATCATGTGAAAAACAACCTTCAATCCTTTACTACTGAGGTGCACGACTAGATGAATCTACCCAAGGGCCCTACCTCCTTTGAACAACCTTATAACCTAGAAGGCATTGATTCCTCCCAGTACATGCCCTTTCATTCCAACCCTCCTCATCGTGAACTCTGTCTTCCCAAAGTGTACGTGAATAAATTTGATGGCTCGGATCCCATGGGCTGGGTCAATCAAATGGAACATTATTTCTCCCTGCACGATATTACTGATGGTTTAGTCAAACTTCGTATTAGTGTCCTTTATTTGGATCTTGAATGTTGACAATGTTGGAAATGGCGTAAAAATTCACGCAGAGGGTATGGTTCTTGGACAGAGTTTGTTGCAGATCTTTATGAACACTTTGACACGGACACACATCATTTGGGTTGTTTGACCAAGCTAAAACAGTTTGGCACAATGGAAGAATATATCACCACCTTTGAGTAGTTGGCTTTCAAAATCGATGGCATGTTTGACACCTTCTTTCGAGAATGCTTTATTAGTGGCCTGAAGGATGGCATTCGATCATGTTAGAATAATGTTGATGTGCTCGTTTAACCATAGAAAATTCTACACCATTTTCACCCAACCATAGGCATAAAGCCACCCCTGAGCACCTTAAGCTTTGACAGAAAGAATGATTCCAGGAAGCCACACCATAACCAATAGATAACCAAGAGAGCACACCTTCTCCCAGGGTAGTGCATAAGAGAAAGTACCAGAAAGACTAAACAAGATAAAATCGTGCAACTGTAGTCGTTTTCGCATCTCCTCCAAACTTGCACACTATTTATGGGTGACTGAGAGTGTGTGAGTGAGTGAACAAATGAGCCAAGACGTCCTCTATTTATAGTGGTTCTGTCACCTGTCTAGGCCAACTTGTCTTCCTGGAGGATAATATCTTAATACTATATATTTTGCTGAGCTGACATGTTTTCTAGGGTTTTCACACATCTGTTTAGGGTTTCTCTTGCTTCCAGAATATTCTATTCTAGTCAAAGGTTACATATGGAAGTTAATACCTCCCACAACTACCATAATATCAACAGATCCCATGTTAATGGCTCGCCCCCAGACATGGTTAGAAGCTACTCAATGTGCCAAGGAAGCACAACATGTAGTCTCTTCCTGAAACAAACAAAAAAAAACAAAAAAAAAACATCTTTTATTCCCCTCCCCGACCCACCAATCTAGACCCTCGTCCCACTCCTCTCAAGATCCATAAATTAACCTAATTAGAAATGGTTGAACACCAACTCAAGGGTTTTTGCTATAATTGTAATGACAAATATTTTCCAGGGCACAAGTGTATGGAACAAAAGATTTTTATGGCCACTTCTAAGGATGTTTCTGATGATGAGGTTGATATTTCCCATGCTAAAGAGATACCCCAAGCAAATGATAATACCCCACCCTCTGATCCACTAGAAATTAAACCGCTCATCTCGCTGACATCACTGGTCTTTATGCTCCCCAAACCCTCAAGTTAATTCGCTACATTAAGCATGGGAAAGTTATTATCCTAGTCGACATTGGCAACACCCATAAGTTTACTCATCGCCGCATTGCTCAAGAGACCATGTGCTATATATCCATGCAATCAACAATTTTCAAATCATGATTGCAAATGACGATTCCATGAAATGTGGTGTTGGAATCCAAATGCTTAAAACATCATAACAGAACAAAAGTACACACCATGTATAGAATGTGAGCATGGAACACAAGTCCAAGATAGATAAGTTATGCAATAAGTCCTTAAAGAATAGGAGAACCTCCTCCAATTATCCAAATACATTCATCCATCACAATTCACATCTTCTCAATAATGAATGCATGATCTCCATATATAACTATTCATACCTACACATGAGGCCCCATTATTATTAGGTCGACTCTATTACATATATATTTACACATTACATGTACATTTAACACCATATATGCCCCCCCATTGGAGTCATACAATATACATTTAACCATATATATGCCCCCCTTGGGTCATAACATAGTACCCTCCTTCAAAAAGCTTTGTCCTCAAAGCTTTACAATTAAAGGCTTCACATGTGATGAAACCAAGTAATACGATTTTCTTATGTTTCTTATTTTTTCTTTCATTTGATGATGATCCATCCATTCAAAATCAATTATTTCTGGTCATAATCCTTGGGTGTCTAGTTGTTGCATAATTTTCTTTCATTTGATTCCATGTATTGTTGTTGAAGCTTCTCCAATTTGTAGTAGATGTTGGTCTATGATAATATCTTGTTGAATACTGGTTTTGTGATGCCTTCTTCCATGGATATTGACAATTATTCCATCTTCTTCCTTGATAATGTTGATATCCACCTTCCCGTCTTCCTTGAAGTATTTCCTGATAATTAGGGTGTTGATATGGTTTCACATTTGATGGTTTTTCTTCACTTTGCACAACCATTTCATCTATCTTCTTTTTAGAGACAATGGCATCCTCGATCCTCTTTGCTTGGTCTTTGATTACTCTGGCTTTGGAGATAATACCATCATATTTGGCATGTACATCCTCTAGATGGAGTTCAACTTCTTGAAGTATTTTCCGGTGACTTTCTTGAATCTTGTCTTCTTTTTCCTTTTGAAGCTGCAATGTGACCCCATATATCAAATTTTAACGTCCTTCAATTCTTGATTGCATTTCTAATTTTACCTCATTAATATTTAGGGATTCCTCAACCTTCTTGCAAATTTCCCCTTCAAGTCTTTTGGTATATTCTTCATCTAATATCCTTTATTTTTCTTGATTTTGACAATGCTTATTTTCTTCTTTCAATCTCTTAACCTCATCCAATAGTTTTTTTATTATGGTTTCATAATCTACATATTTCTTTTTCAATTCTTCCCTTGCCTCGTCCTTTTCCCACTTCCCTTTACTATTCATTCTATGTTTTAATTTTTGAACTTCTTTAACAAGTGCTTCATTAAGGTCCTATATCTTATATAGCTCATCACCCTTCTTGATCTATTCTTTTGATTATTTTAACTCCTCTTGAATTTTATACACTGCCTCCATTTATGTATCCATAATCCATTTATTTGAGAAGAGTTCTTTAATTTTTTCCCATGTGATGTTCATTCTAGTATCCTGATCAATACTCATCCACCACTTACAAGCTTCACCAAAAAAATAATTTCTTTCCATTAAATCATTTATGCAATATTTATTTACTATCCTCAACCATTTCATAGGATTTGTTTCATCTTCATTTCCACTAAAGTAAGGGACTTCCATTGATTCTTAATTGAGGTCTAACCCAAACTTTAACTTACAACCTCAATATATTAGGAATAATGATCTCAAATAGTTATAATCATTGTTCCAATATAATCCTCTATGTTTTCTCTTTACAATGGCTTTTGAATCATCTCAATCATGCATCCCAATCAAAAGTTATGATAGTTTTAAGCGAGCATACCTTTGAAACCCTGATTTAGAGTCTGTCCTTTTGGTCGACCTTCCTTTTGATGTATTTCTGAAATTTTGGCCCCTTTGGGTCTGAAATTTCGACCTGTAGCACTCAAATATGTATTCTCTATAATTCCATAGGTATGACCAAAATTTGATGTGCCAAGTGAAAGTTATGGTAACTTTCCCAAGCCTTGTTGATTTTTGGCCTTTCCCAGAGAGCGAACTTGTACATAATGCCATGTATCCAATATTTAATACTCGATTATGAAATTTGTACCAAAGATACTATGAACTATCCTCTTTCAAATGCAACTAATCTCACTGAATTTGGATCTTTGCTAAAAAAATATATGATTGTTTTACTCAAAACACCTATTTGAGACTAGTTACACGACTAGTCAAAAACCCTATCTTCCACAGGATGTATCTCCAAAAGAATAATGGCCAGAACTTGAAATTTGTACCACATGTACCTTGCTATATATTATAAATAACCTCCAAGTTTCATTATCTGAAGTGGCCCAGAAAACAAGTTATAGAGAAAATTCCAAGATGAATCACTTGGAGAAGAAAAACCCTAGAATCGATGCTCTCATACCAAAAGTTATGGTCTAAATGCTTAAAATATCAAAACATAACATAAGTACACACCATGTACAAAATGTGAGAACAAAGCACAACTCCAAGATAGATAAGTTATACAATAAATCCTTAAAGAATACGAGAATCTCCTCCAAATATCCAAATACATTCATACATTACAATTCACATGTCCTCGATAATGAATACATGATCTCTATATATACCTATTCACACCTACACATGAGACCCCTTTACTATTAGGATGACCCTATTACATATATATTTACACATTACATGTACATTTAGTCCCATATATAACCCCCCTTGGGGTCATATCATATACATTTAACCTTATATATGCTTCTCTTGGGTCATAACATGTGGGGGGTGTTGTGAAAATGTGCGCCTACAAATTGGTCAGTACCACCTAAAATCTCATATGTTTGCTATCGACATGGGCGGTTATGACATTGTGCTTGGTGTTGAATGGCTACCCACACTAGGCCCCATCAACATGGATTTCAAGGAATTAACCATGCAATTCCAATAGGAGGGACAACAGTATAAGTTCCAAGGCATCACGACAAACTCCCCTAAGATCATCAGTTCCCACCGAATGGAAAAGCTACTAAAAAAATGCCATTCCGACATTATTTCCCAACTCCATTCCATTTGATCAGTTGAGACCCCCTCACCTACTATGAATCCCAACCTCTAATCTCTTTTATCCCAACAACAAACTATTTTTAACACTCCCTAAGGGCTTCCCCCTTCCTGTGGCACACATGATCGTTCCATTCCCTTGGTCCATGGCAGTATTCCTCCTAATGTTCTCCCTTATCATCATCCCTTTGCCCAGAAAATTAAAATTGAGAAAATTGTTTAGGAATTTCTACCGGCGAGTGTTATTCTTCCTAGCACCAACCCTTATTCTTCTCCTATAGTCACGGTACTCAAGAAAGAAGGCACTTGGTGCATGTGTCCCAATTTCTGCGCCCTCAACAAATTCACAATCAAAGACAAATTCCCCATTCCTATCATTGATACAAATTCCCCATTCACAATCAATAATTTATACTCCTAGTAAACCTTTGAAGATCTCACACATGATATTTGAAGAAAATGAAGACTTCAAAAATAGGCTAGCCCAATTGAAGAACCAAGTTGATGAAATGATTGGTAGTGTGTTGAAACATGTGGATTTCTCACATTCCTAAGAGACACTTAAAAAGGAAATGGAAGATAAAATGGAAATCTTGCTGGAACAGAAGATGGAATAAAATAGGGTATAGATGGATAAGAATATGAAAGAACTGCAAAATTCCATGTCAACCATACTATTACGTATCCTAGATGAGAGATTTTCTCAAGGAAATATCAGGACACAAGGAAATCATGTAAATGTGGAGGAAATAAATATTTAGCCCTAAAATCATGATTATTCATCACTTCAAGATCCACATCATCGAGGTTTCAATATGACTCCAAGGAATTGCTTCATTCCTTCAACTATCTTCTACAACAATGGATCAAGATGAACATTCTCATCCTCTCCTTGCTCTTAGAAGAAGAACAAGTACTTTACTACCCTACTGGCAATGCGTTTCTCCTTCCTATCATAAACTTGTCAATGCTTGCTACCATCTGATTCTCCTTCTTTCATGTTGCTCTAGAAGCATGTCATAACTTTCCTAATGCTTAGAACTCCAAATATCTTCAACCTTTACACTAATGTTTTGGCCTAGTGTTCAATCTTGTGCACCCTTGATTGCAACATTAACTCATAACCCATCCCTGTCTTCAACATGCAAGTCTATTTCATCTTTAGACTTGGTTACAATCTATCTTAGCAACAATTAAAAACCAAGCAAAAGTCTGGTCTTTGAAATCAAATCCCCCTCGGTAGATTAATTTCTTTCTTGGCTAGTCAATTCTCTCTTCACATATTTGATTATTCTTCTTTGGCCAAGTCGACTTCTTGTGGAAGATTCATCTCTTTCCTTGTATTGTAGTTGATTTCATGTTGCGATGAATTGTGAATTGAATTCTTTTTGTTGGTAAATTAATTGCATTGAGAATAACAATGGGCATTTATAACCTCTCATATTTATAACATTAATAAATCAAATTAAAAAAAATAAATTAAATAATTAAATTAGTCAATAATAATAATAATAAGAAATAGTTATATTTTAATTTTAATTTTATTAGTAATTAAAGTTTAAAAAAAATCAAATTTTAATTCAATATGTCAAATTAAATATTTTCTTTAAAAAAGTATAAATGGTGAAGTATAAATTAAATATTTTCTTAATTTTTGTGTTAAATGCCATGACAACTGAGGAAATCTGAACGTGGTAATTCCAAAGGTTAATCATTTAAACGTGGCAATCATATAGTGTTACAATAATTTTTTAATATGATTAGGTAAATGTTAAAAAGTAAACAAGTTAACATACGCATTTAAAAATACAAGGAAGTTACCAAGACTAAATCACATTCATTGATTTGGAAGGACGACGAAGAATATGCCAACATATTCAATTTCCAACCCTAAGATTGAAATTTATGATTAAAAGACTGATTAATCCATCGATTCCAATAGGGGGGACGCCTATCGGTGTAAAAATGGACAAGAGGTACCCATCTCGGGTGAAACAAACCATTTAGGTAAAGCAAAAATTGCCTCTTCAAGCAAAGAAAGGAAGTGGGTTTGGGTCAATGCCAAACAATTTCGGGGTATTTTAAAACGTAGAGTTGCTCGTCTAAAATGGAAACAGACAAGGAAAAAATTGGCCCTCTGTAATAAACTTTCAAACAAACCTCTTTTGCAAAGGTGTAACAACAAAAATACTAAAGAGAGCAGTGATTATGCGTTGTACAATCCCACATCCACACCTCTCACATGGTCACTTGACATGTATGTTCAAGAGTTACTAAATACCAAGAGGAGATTGGAGGTTTTGGAAGTCAAAGGGCATGAGAGAGACCTTCAAATCCAACTATTGACAGTAGAAAATCAGGACTTAGCAGAAAATAATAAAGTTTTAACAAATCAAGTGACACTATTGCAAGAAGTCCTTTTGGAAGCAAAGGTTGAATGACAAGGCCTGAAGGATGCCGAGAAAATCAAATAAGATTTTGTTGTGGAAATTAGAGAGGGGATGAACTCTAAAACACCCAAACTGAAGGGAAAACATGTGAACAAGCATACACCCATGGAGTGAAAGCAAGGGATGAAAATAAAAGAGATTTTACAAAAAATTCCAAAACTTGGGCACAAGTCATTAGCAATTATGCTCATATGGAAAAAGAAACACACAACTAGGGGGACGACATGCAAGGTAGAGAAAACAAGGAAAGACAAGGCAGCGCAACAAACATAATTATCCAAGGTATGAGAGAGTTTGGAAAAAATGAGTGTACTCTCGATCTTGCAAGTGAATTTTTGAAGGACAAGTTGCTTTGGCAAGGCCAAATTTTCCAAGCATGGAGGGTGGGTAAGCCTAGTGGCGAGAGAGTTAGGCCCATAAAAGTCATCATGTCAAGCATACGTGACAAACAAATTCTTCTAGGCAAGAAGCAACTCGTGAGAGGCTCTCGATTTTTTCTAGACGAAGATTTAACTATTGGACAGGAAGAGGAAAGAAGGGAAGAGTTGTCAAAGGTTAGGGCAGCAAGGGATGAGAGAAAAAGGGCATGGTTGTTCAAAAGAAAAGCTATTATTGTCTTTTTCGGTCCTCATTCTAAAACAAGACAACAAGTTGGTAGCCAAGAAGAGAACAATTTCATTAGCAGGAAATTATGCAACAAGGCCAGTATAGACAAATAGGGGAAGACTCAACTTTGAGTCTTGTAGACCAAAACAAATAACAATCAAATTATTCTCAAGTTTCCTTAAGATTAATTTTTTGGAATTGCAGAGGTTATCCTTGGAGGCGGGGACCTGGGTTAGGACCTATCGCGAAAGATAGAGACATAATTTGTATATTGGAAACACATGAGCATGAAGGGTGCAAGACACCTATGTTTGAAGAGTATGTGAAGATGGCAGCATGGAACACAACAGCTGAAAATGGTAAAGGATACGAGGGTATCATCGTCTTCGTGAAGAAAAAAAAAGGTCATCTCATTCAGTTAGAAAGAGAAGACTCAAATAAACAATTCATTTGGTTTAAAATATCAGAAAATGGTAACATCATCAGGATTGCAACATGTTATTTTGCCCCACGAGTTTCAAAAACTTACAAAAATAGGGGGCTTGACCACAAAGACCCATTTGTAGCGTTAAAAAATGATATTGCAACATACTCTCAACTAAGTGAAGTCCTTATAGTGGGTGATTTCAATTCTAGGACAACATGTGAACAAGCTAGTATTCTTCATTGTAAGGAAGATTGCAACCCCATTTGGCGTACAAAAGAAAGAAATCATCAGTGGACAAGAGTTTCAGAGGACAACAAAAGCTGCAACTTTTTTGGGGAACCACTTCATACTTTATGTGGGGCATTTGACTTA
Source organism: Picea engelmannii (assembly GCA_009831015.1). Taxonomy (NCBI): domain Eukaryota; kingdom Viridiplantae; phylum Streptophyta; class Pinopsida; order Pinales; family Pinaceae; genus Picea; species Picea engelmannii. Next base: position 1,336,037 of record ML777475.1, read on the forward strand.
ATCATTTGTAATGGGTTGGTTAGATGGGCGAATTCTAGCAATTTAACCTGTAATACCTACAATGGAGTAAGTGTAGTAGGCTATGCAATTTGCTCACATGGCTTGTGTGAGAAAATGGAGGAAGTTTTGATTGGTGAACAATCGTGGGAGTTGAAATTTGATCATAAACCGATCTATTTAAGTCTAACTTGGGTTGAACAACAACAACATGGGAATAAAAATCAACACATTCAACAACCTCCTTCAAAGGACATAATTCTGTTGACTCAAAAAAACTGTAACACCTTCAATATAGTGCTAAAGAGGTTGTTTAACAAGGAAAAAATTCTGTCCCAGGGCCTTCATAGCCATGAACTAACAAATTTAATCCAAAGCGCACTTACAAAATGCAAAAGAACAAAAAATAGGAAATTTGAAACAAACTGCTTTTCGGTTAATGTTTGGTTTGATGAGGAATGCAAAGCAACAAGGAAAACTTTGAAATCATCAAGCCAGAAAGAAATAAACATAAAAGCTTACAAGCAAATTGTAAGAAAGAAAAAAGCTGATTTCATGATCTCAAGGAGGGAGGAACTAATCTTCTTGGGGAAAAATAACCCCAAGTTATTTTGGAAGGAACTTCAAACGAGAAAGAAACAAACTGAAAATAATATCACAACCTGTCAATGGTTCAAGTATGGAAAGCAACTTTATGAGCAAGATCCTAAGGTGGACCCCCCTCCCTTGGTCAACACTACTACTAAGCTCTTCACTGTGCAAGAAATTGAGGTGGGTATCAAAAAGTTGAGTGTTGAAAAAGCAAAAGATTTAGTTGAACTCCAAGCAAAATATCTAAAATGGGGTTCAAAAACTCTTTCACCTCACATTATGAAAATTTTCAACAACATCATTCAATAGGGATTCCCTACAGATTGGACAACGAGCCTAGCAATACCGCTTTTCCAGAGTGGGAATGTCAACAATCCCTCCAACTATAGGACCATAATGATAAACCCCTTGTTTACAAAGTTATTTGGAAGTATGTTAGAAAATAGAATCAACAAGTGGGTGGAAGAAGGGTATAAGTGTGCTAAAGGGCAAGCAGGTTTCAGACTTAAACACTCAATGATTGATCATAGTACAACTCTAAGGCACATCATTGAAAAAGTGTGGGAGAAAAAAGAGGAAGCCTTTTGTTGCTTTGTCGATTTCAAAAAAGCTTTTGACACGGTCCCTAGAAATAAGCTTTGGCATAGAATGGAGGAACTTGGGGTTCCTATACATATTAGAGTAGCTTTCCATAGGCTATATGAGGAGGTTAAAGTCAAAATCAGAAGGTCAGCTGGTATCTCTGAAAGTTTTAGGAGCGATATTGGGGTCAAGCAAGGATGCACATTGTCCCCTACCCTTTTTGGTTTATATATAGACAAACTTGAAGAGTGGTTAAACTCACAGGAGGGTGATGGTGCTCTTTTGGGTGATTTTGTGATAAGGCTTCTTTTGTATGCAGATGACCTTATTTTGATTGCTAAATCC
>ML777476.1:29686-41862 GCA_009831015.1 Picea engelmannii
GCTCCAGGTATAGTGAGACTTCCCTTCACTATCACCTTGTGTAAGACCCTAAAGATTATGGCCACTAAGGTTACCAATTCGCAGTCAGCCCCTGGGTGGGAACAGTCGACGGTCCGATCCGAACATACGGGCAGGGTATCGAGCCCGAAATCAACTAAAAGGCTTCCACACAGTAATTGTGGATTTACCTTGAAGCGATCCCCATAATACGATCTGACCACCACAATCAGTTAAACCACGGAGGGATAATCTCCGTAACTCAACTGAATGCAACCTCGTGCGTAACCCCTGTGTGAGAGGGGGATCCCAGGCAGACTTATATGATAATTGGATTTGACTCTCCCTAACTCAGGATTCTATTGTTTGTTTTGGAAACTTTGGAGAGTTATTCTCACAGCCTAATCCAAAGTACTAAGCCTAGTCTACTGTTGGTGGAGGATCCTAGAAAAGAAAAAGTTCTAGATAATTTTTAATTAGCGCTCATTTTATAGTTGTTCTTTACTCAAAAGGGGTGCATGGAAGTGAAACGAATGGAATAATGACTCAATCCCAAAAATGCATCAAAGATGATAACCATTCATTTCTTTTCGATGAACATCTATCCAAGGGAGAGAGAGAGAGTTCTTTTCACTAACAAGCACTAATAAGGAATGCCCTCAAACAATTTTTTTCTCAAATCAAATCCGATGTGGTGCTAAAACTTTGAGATACCTTCTAATATGCAAAACCAATCACGAAGATACTTTTTATTGTTTGCATATGAATAATGATTAACTCAAAACAATGCTCGTCTTGCTAATTGTCTTCTTGGATGAATGAAAATCAGACCAACACAAGCAAGAATCATACAAACAATACACCCTCTTGTTGTAATCAAAACAAGAAGTGAAAGGAAAGAAACAATCAAAGAAAAAACCAAGAACTTCACACCAAAAGGAATGTCGAAGAACAATGATCTTAACTAAAATCAAAATGAAGAGATCTGTAGACCTTGGATGACCCTCACCAGAGTTTTTCGCTCAGTTCAAAAGAGAGAAAGACAATGCATGGGTTTCAAACTCCAAATGATAGAAAAACTCGACAACAATAGTGAAGAAGGCTACAAAATCCGAATAGCAAGATGTCCGTTCTTCAAAAAGATAGATGTCAAAGCTGGAAGGGAAGAAGGATTGACTCACAAGGTGACCCAACAAGAGAAACACAGAGATAAAACCCTGAAAAAGGCAATTCTGGAAGGTTTATTGGCCAAAGAGGAGCTGACGCTATGTTGTCAAGGACAAGGAGTGTTATAGCGCTCTGTGTAAGGCACTCAGGGAGCACTGGCGCTCTGTTAACACAGGGACAGGGGCGCCAGGGTCAAAAACTCCTAAAAGTGTCAAAAAATCCAAAAATTGCAGTTCAGTCTCGACAATTAGGCTGAGTGTGATGGGGTAGGGAGTCAATCAACTCATGAAACCAATCAAAAGAGGAGAGAACCAGGTCTGAAACAATCAAGGGGTAAAAACAAGGTCTATGAGGAGAAATAAAAAAAAGAAGTTTTGATTTGAGGACTCCCCAGTGGAGTCGCCAGTTTCTGTTGTAGGAAAATCTCCCTGCGGACATGTAGATTGCCTCAAAGAGCTAGACCTTAACTCTAAGACAGAAAATTCTTAACGTGGACACTGACTTCCTTTCAAATCCATACAAACTAACACATGAGAAGGAAGGAGAACAACAATACCTTTTTATCGATGTTTGTCCCTGCACGCTTCGAATCGAACTCTGAACTCTCGCTCCTCGCTGAGTCCTGTAGACAAACAAAGTATGACCACTTCCTACTCTATTGATATTAGCTTGAAAACAGATCTATCTATTAACAATAATTTCATGTAAAATAAGACACAAACTAGAAAGAAACAAGCCAAGCGTGTCATATTAATGAGAATAACGACAGCGGTACTTACAATCGTAGATGCGAATGCCGCAACTTCGTCAAGTCCCCTTCGTCTAACCCTTGCTTGAAAGATCCACAACCTGGATGATAGCAGCTTCACTGATCACTTCTCCTTTGAATGACTGTGTGTTTCCTATGAGATCATAGGTTTCATGCTAGCATTTCTCCCTCCTTTTTACCACCATAGAGTCTGTTTATATAGGTTAAGAGGAGCTTAACCTCTTGAGTTATCTTTAGAACAAGTTGAGGAATTCCCTCCTTGGATCAGGGATATTCTTATGGAACCAAGAATTTGAATGCAATTGCCTTCTAAACTTGAGAGATCCTCCCCTTATTCTCCTCAATGGGCCAACTACTGCCTCATATTAGGCATCTCTCCCTCAAAAGGGGCATCAGGGCGCTATAGCGCTCTCTAGGAAGCTTGAGGGGGGCGCCAACGCTCCAAGGATGGATAGCGCTCCTCTTGATGGGCAGACAAGCATTATAACGCTCCTTTAAACCTTATAGGGAGCGCCAGTGCTCCTAAGGCTGATCTAGGGGAGCGCTCCCCTTCAAAACCTTTGTTTAAGATCTCTTCTCAGGTGATAAAAGGTCTTTGACTCCAGTTAATCATTCTTCCTCCTCCAAACCAATTGTCCGAGCTATTATAGATGTCTTCTTGGTGTCGTCATCATGAAAATATGCTTTGTTTGATGTTTGCGACACTTGTGAATGACATGTGACACTTGCGACAGTCGAGAGGATCATGCGACACTTATGACACTTATCAAAGTGAGCAATATTGAGGTGTAACAAAGATTTTGTGTGGATTTCCACAACTTATATCAAGCATTTGACTAGGATAATTACCATGTTCCTTTGATGGAACAAATCTTGCAACTCATCTATAGTTATAATATGTTCTAATTACTAGACGGGTTCTCCAACTACAATTAAGTTTTGATAGTTGAATATGATCAATTGAAAACCACCTTCTACACGAAGTGGGCGATACACACATATTGGAGAATGCCTTTTTGATTGATAAATTTAGGTGCGACATTCCAACATGCCATGGACATATAATTCAGAGGATTAATTGGTTAGAGTGCCATGGTCTACCTCGATGATGTCATTGTTTACTCCAAGGAGAGGTTAGACCACCTTTATCACCTAAAATTGATTTTCAAAAGATGCCAAAAGCATGGTATATCTCTAAACCCCAAGAAAAACATCTTTCATTGTTTCAAAAGAAAACTTCCTAGGCACATCATTTCTAAGGATGGAGTCTTCGTGGATCCAAAATGGACCAATGCCATAATGCATATTCCCATGCTCAACAACAATAAGTCTATGTAGTCTTTCTTTGTAAAGATAAATTTTATATGTAGATTTGTAATTGACTTCGCAAAAATTTTGAAATCTCTTTATCATATTATTAAAAATGATTCAAGTTCAAATGGAATTCTATTGAAAAGGAGGCCCTTGACAAAGTCAAGAGTACCATAGCCACAACATTGGCATTGCACAACCCAAATTTCAATAAAGATTTCTCATTGTACATGTTCACTTTTGATCATTCTCTTGCGACAATGTTCACACAAATGGAAGAGAAAGGGAATGAGTGCCCACTTTCATTTATGAGCACTAGTCTACAAGGGGTTTAACTATTTTACCCAATGATCAATAAACAAGCCTTTATCATTTATAAAACAATCAAATAGTTCAAACCCTATATTTTTAAAAACCACACCAAGGTGGTAGTGCCCCACCTAGCCACAAGGTCACCATTCATACATAAATAACTTAATAAAGAAGAAGGAATTTGATGATAGCCATCCATGAGTATGATTTAGAGCTTAAAAACCTGAAACTATAGTTAGATGTCAAGGTCTATGTAGGTTAGTAGAAGAAGGATTGGACCCAACTAATTCATCATAGGAAGGTTGGGAAAAGAATATCACTCTACACACATGATATTCTATATGTTATTTTTCTCAAACAAATTCTTGGTATATTGACTTGAAACAATATCTGCAACATTCTAGTCCTCTCAGTCATCTAAAATCCAAATAGAAGAGAGCATTGAAGCTTCAATAATCTTAGTACCAACTTATCAATGACATCCTATTTAGGAAAAACTATGATGGCATATTTCTCAAGTGTCTTGAAAATCAAGACGATGATAAAGTTGTTACAAAGCTACATGATGAATTTGTTGGAGTACATTTTTTTTGGTGAAATAACAACTCACAAAATCTTGAGAGCTAGATATTACTAGCCAATGGTGTTCAAATATTCCCATGCATATGTTTGGAAGTGCAAAATATTCCAGAAGTGTGTTGGTAGGGAGAAGAAACCAACAATTCCTTTATAACCTATCACTATTGAAGAACCTTTTGAATAGTGGGGTCTGGATATCACCAATGTTATTAATCCAAAATCCCCGAGACAAGACAAGTACATATTGAACACAACAAATTATTTTACACCATAGACCAAGGTTGTATCATTGACTAATGTAAATGAAGAGGTGGTGATTCAATTCCTAGAACATCATTTGATTACTAGGTTCGGTCATTCTAAAGAGATAAATCACCAAGAAAGTCCTAAAAGAACACATTGTTGGCCCCTCTAAAAAGATAAATTTAATTAATTACTTTTTGAGTGCTTTATAAAGAGAAATGAGTCCTATACCTAAGGAACTAATATCATACAAAGTTATTTTTGAGAAATTGATATTTAGACGTGTCCAATGCATTTCATCCCAACATGAAGTTTAGACTGCTTATATCCATGATAAGAAACAAGGTCATTTACAATTATTTTGTAAATAAAGTACAATTTCATACACTCTCTAGAAAAAAATAAAAGAAAAGGAAGTTGAAATGTTGTAATTGCCAAGACGTAAGTCAAGAAGTCCCAAGAAGTAGTTATAGCTTGAGTGCTTTATAAGCCCATGGATGGATTGCAAAAGGGTCTTTTGCTTTTTGTAACTTTGAGAAATCTTTTGAGAATTATAATTAGAGGAAGCTCTTGGAGCCATTTTCAAGAGGAACAATGATGTTGTGCCGTGTATCCTATGAACTTTTTCTAATGTTTATGTTGTCTTTAATACCACTGTGAGGCTATATAATTCTATCGTCAACTATTTTACAATGAATTTATAGTTATTGTACTATTTTGTTCATTTGATATGTTGCTTTGAATCGGTAGATATGAGATTATGAATAGTAGTGTTTTAAAAAATTCTTATGCTTTTCACTTTTATTTATGCTTATGTGTTTTAATATTTTTTTAATTAATATATATATCTACATGAACATATAAATAACCTTTTATTTGTTGGTTAAAATCCATTCCTAGTAAGGATGGGTTAGATTATTTTTCATTTTACATGTAGGACATTAGCATTTTGCATTTTGTAATTATCCATTTTAAGCAATGGTCATCGGGCCAGAATCTAGATGGGCCTCTTATACCAAAAAGTGTGAAGTCTAATTGAGACTTTACATCGAGTAACACCCATGTATGTTGAAAGGAATTTCCCCTGCATCAATAGAAATTGATGCTAAAAGGAGGGGTGGAAACCTTCATACTCAAATTATTTTCCTCTATGGGGAGCACTGTCTCAAAGAGACCAGGATATTCGAAAATCTCAAGATCAAATTGACGAAAAGAGTTGTTGATCTTGCCATCCTTTCTCTTCTATTTAAACAAACCTCAACACTCTTTGCCAATCATATTAGCCTCTGATGTCCCTGATGATGGGCGGAGTGTCCACTCAAAACGTTGGATGTTTCGAAACCTCTTACACAGTTACATCCATAAAATTCTTCCTCAATTATGTTAAGAACCAAAGAACTGAATACAAAAGCACCACAATAGATATAGAAGAACAATATGCAAAATCTCTTTTATTACTATCAAACCCTTAGGGTAGGGATACACCATACAATGGATCGTATTATGGAAGAGATCCTCTCCTGTCACTTGCCTCTTCGAGGGGGCATCCTTTTATTGAGCTTCAACTCCAAATACAATACTTCTCTTCATGTCCCATTACATTGCTTGAACCCCTTTATATAGTGTTACTAACCACCTAAGAACATTATAGAGGAGGAACCTTCTAGAAGTATAACCCTCTAGTAAGTCCTCTTATATTTATTATATATAACTACCATAGTGGGACTTATTTAATACTATAGTGGACCTAGTCCACCTTACATTGAATGGCCTCCACTATTATCACTATGGGCCCTATGCTCCCCCCTACTACCTCTCTAGCTACCTAACATTCCATCCCCCTTATGAAAGTGTTTTCCTCAACGCTTGATGTACAACCATATACCAGGGTCCCATGGATAATTGTGGACCATAAAGATGAAGAATACCAAAGAACCAAGGTCCCATGTAGAAAGGAAATCCACCATGCTGAAGTAGTCCAACCGCCATTGTAAACCTAGGTCCCATGTCCAAGTGCTCATGTGAACTCCCTGTGGAAGATTTTGGAACCCAATAACCAACTCAAAATGATGCTCTAGAGACGGACACCTGTCATGTGGATCCAAATAAGAAGATCCATCCACATAGTGGAAAAGGGTCATAGCAGAATCTCGAAGGAATAATACCACTGTAGAATATGCAGGATGGACACTGGTATTGATAATTGGCTCCCGATTTGTCACATTGATGTTCTCTACAGAAGGTGGATGAGAGTCATCAAATAAAATATGTAAGTGGTTGTCATCCCATAAATGAAAAACTATCCATATACCAATCATCATAATATAGAGAGGTAGTAGGGGGTCCAGAGGGCCCATAGTGATAATAGTGGAGGCCATTCAATGTAAGGTGGACTAGGTCCACTGTAGTATTAAATAAGACCTACTATAGTAGTTAGATATAATAAATATAAGAGGACTTACTAGAAGGTTATACTTCTAGAAGGTTCCCCCTCTAAAATGTTCTCAGGTGGTTAGTAGCACTATATAAAGGGGTTCAAGCAATGTAATGGGACATGAAGAGAAGTATTGTATGTGGAGCTGAAACTCAATAGGAGGATGCTTCCTCAAAGAGGCAAGTGAACAAGAGAGGATCCCTTCCATAATAGGATACATTGTATGGTGTTGACCTACCCTAAGGGTTTGATAGTAATAAAAGAGATTTTGCATATCATTCTTCTATATCTATTGTGGTGCTTTTGTGTTCAGTTCTTTGGTTCTTAACAAGTGGTATTAGAGCATTTTCCTTGGAAGGAAGTGTGGGCAAATATTTTTTTTAAAGATTTATTTTTTCGAAAAAAAAGAGGGCCACGACATTCTAGATGATTTCTGTAGGTTTTGGTCCAAAATCTCTTTTATTACTATCAAACCCTTAGGGTAGGGAAACACTATACAATGGATCCTATTATGGAAGGGATCCTTTCTTGTTCACTTTCCTCTTTGAGGGGACATCCTCCTATTGAGCTTCAACTCCAAATACAATACTTCTCTTCATGTCCTATTACATTGCTTGAACCCCTTTATATAGTGCTACTAACCACCTAAGAACATTCTAGAGGAGGAACCTTCTAGAAGTATAACCTTCTAGTAAGTCCTCTTATATTTATTATATCTAACTACTATGGTGGGCCTTATTTAATACTATAGTGGACCTAGTCCACTTTACATTGAATGGCCTCCACTATTATCACTATGGGCCCTCTGGCCCCCCCTACCACCTCTCTAGATACCTAACAAATTATGACCAGTTCTGGAATCTTCATACTCAAATTCTTATTATCTATGGAGAGAACTGTCTCAAAGAGACTAGGATATTCAAAAAGCTCAGGATCAAATTGGCAAAAAGAGTTGTTGATCTCGCCATCCTTTCTCTTATATTTAAACAAACCTCAACACTCTTTTATAATCATATTAGCTTTTGATGTCCCTGATGATGGGTGGAGTGTCCACTTGAAACGTTGGACGTTTCGAAACTTCTCACACAATTACATCCAGGAAATTCTTCCTCAAATATGACCAGTTGTGTAACCTTCATACTCAAATTCAAATCCTCTATGGAGAGGACTGTCTCAAAGTGACTAGGATATTCGAAAAGCTCGGGATCAAATTGGCGAAAAGAGTTGTTGATCTCACCATCTTTTCTCTTCTATTTAAACAAACCTCATCACTCTTTTCAAATCATATTGGCTTATGATGTCCCTAATGATGGGTGGAGTGTCCACTCAAAACGTTGGACGTTTTGAAGCCTCTCACACAGTTACATCTAGAAAATTCTTCCTCAATTATGACCAACTGTGGAAACCTTGTCCTTAAATTCTTGTCCTCTATGGGGAGGATAGTCTCAAAGAGACTAGGATATTCGAAAAGCTCAAGATCAAATTGGCGAAAATAGTTGTTGATCTCGCCATCCTTTCTCTTCTATTTAAACAAAGCTCAACACTATTTTCGAATCATATTAGCTTCTGATGTCCCTGATGATGGGTGGAGTGTCCACTCAGAATGTTGGACATTTCGAAACCTCTCACACAGTTACATCCAGAAAATTCTTCCTCATTTATGACTAGTTGTGGAACCTTCATACTCAAATTCTTATCCTCTATGGAGATGACTGTCTCAAAGAGACTAGGATATTCGAAAATCTCAAGATCAAATTCACAAAAAGAGTTGTTGATCTCGCCATCCTTTATCTTCTATTTAAACAAACCTCAACACTCTTTTCTAATCATATTATCTTTTGATGTCCCTGATGATGGGTGGAGTGTCCACTTGAAACATTGGATGTTTAAAAAGTTCTCACACAGTTACATCCATAAAATTCTTTATCAATTATGACTAGTTGTGGAAACCTTCATACTCAAATTCTTTTCCTCTATGGAGAGGACTGTCTCAAAGAGACCAGGATATTCGAAAAGCTCAAAATCAAATTGGCGAAAAGAGTTGTTGATCTTTCCATCCTTTCTCTTTTATTTAAACAAACCTCATCACTCTTTTCCAATCATTATAGATTTTGATGTCCTTGATGATGGATGGAGTGTCCACTCGAAACGTTGGACGTTTCGAAACCTCTCACACAATTACATCCAGAAAATTCTTCCTCATTTATGCATAGTGTTTTATATATTATGAACATCAAATTGATACAATTAAGTGGAAACTAGCCTTGACCTCTATATTTGACAAGTGTTATACATGTGTTGGGTATGTGCTATATTCTTTGCTACGTTGCGCCAGGGGGTTTGAGGAGGGGGGTAGGGGAGGGTGGGTGCTAGGCCCCCCCTTCGAGTGTTTGGGGGCAGTGCCCTTGATTTGTTTTTTTGCCTCAGAAATTTTTTTCCTCATTTTTCGTGTCCATTGTTGGGCGGTTTTTCGGCACATGGTTTTTTGCCGATGGTTTTCTATTTTCGGTTAAGGAATTAGGGTTGTTGACTAATCCAGGTCATTGGGTTAGGGTTTTGGATGCCGCTGGCTCCTATATGTATATTCTATTGTAAACAATGTATGATATGAATAAATATAGAATATGCTAGTTTTCCCGGTTTGGGTTTCCAAGGGAAAAATCTCTGTGTAATGCGTGTATTTGTCGTTGTATCTTTTTTGTTCTTTTACTGAAAATATGTTTGCAATAAATAATTGTACAAGGTTAAAATCTACAACATACAACGCTAGATTTTTTTATAATAATTAGTTAATATATTGTCTTCCACCTGACAGTCATTCTTGTCACTACTTCCACCTAGAGCTCACCCTTCATGTAAAAACAATGTCTTATTGTGTTGTCTTACCTCCATCCTCATAACATCATGTTTAGTAGCTTGCAAAGTTTGTGGCAATTATACAAACTTCCATTGATGGCCAAGATGCTACTGCAATGTTGACCTAGTTATATTTTGTATATTCAATATTCATGTTTTCTTTACTCAAATGAATTGTCTTTGCAAAGATAGTGCCCCACTTGGTTCAAATTAGAGTTAAGCTTTCTTACAATAATAAAATACTCATGCAATAATACTTAGATGGGTTGGTATTACCTATAAATGCTAAGGTGGGTTGGCATTACCTAGAAATGTTTGGGAAGATGGGATTTGTAATGCAAATGGAGAAATGTGTGTATGCTTATGTTTCTTGTTTTTCACAAGTTACAATAAATAGTAGAACATTCTTAGTTAACATTTTTTTTCTATTGATTGTATTCTTCGGTTTAATTTTAACTAATGAATATGATTGCTCCAATTTTATCAATCCAAGCCCGAAGAAGAGAAAAGTGAACATGCTTTTTTTTGTACTTAACACTTTTGAAGTTGAAGGTTTGAATTTGAAGATTTAAACTTAGATGCTTTCAACAACTAAAAAACATAATATAACTTACCTCCTAACATGGGGAAATTGAAGAGGCACATTCAACCCTACTCTTTTAAAATATAGGGTCGCCCAAAGACCATGAAGATTGCAGGTAGAATGCCATTGCAATTACTAACACCTAGATCGACTTGAAAGAAACCTTATATACTCACATTTTTAAAACAAATTTGCCCTGTAAACTTTAATTACCCTTACAATGCACTCTTTAAAATATCATATCTTGATGATTTAATGAAAAATAATAATATCACATTTTAAAAATTCAATTATTTTTTTTCCAAAATTAAAATGAATAATTAATATTATATTAATTTTTACATTAAAAAATTTAAATAAAAAATAAACTTTGCACATGAGTCGGACAAATGGGCAACCTGCTTTGTCCGTATCCCACGACTAAGTTTTGTCTTACTTGAGCATTAAATCCATGAAATCTACGGATTTGATGGAAACACAGATCATTTTGAAAGCCTGGAAAATCTTTATTTAAACTACATAATGCCATGTGATAATCAACCAAATCTTTGCAAATAAACAACAACTACTACAAACTATTTTATGATAAATTAAAGCAAATACGGAGAGGCGTGGCAGAGAGACAACAAGAAGCAGGCTTGGAATTTGGTTTCTTCAATTTGGGCATCAAACAACGTTAGAATGCACTGGATATCATATAAGGTTAAATTTTTATTCGAGAATGAGTTGTTGAACATTTTATTATCAATCAACCAGATTGAATTGTTCATCATTCTATCATCAAGTTGTAAGTCTGCCCAAAACCAATGTAGATTATAAGATAGCTTCTTACTAACTAAAATGTAAAATTAATATTGATTTATTCATCCTAAGTTCTTGAAACACATTATTAATGTGACACATAAATCATAAAGAATTTTTTTTAATTAGATTAAATGACTTATTAATAATGACCGTTATTAAAATTTATGATACACTTACAACAATTGTAGATTATCAAAGTATTTTATAAAAAAATTAAGTAAATATGGAGCCACCTGACAGATAGGCAAGATTGTCCGCATGCTTAATTTTGGTGTTGTATAAACATATGTTTTGGTTCTTTTTGTTGGAATTAGGTGATATATTTCTGGAAGAAATCACAATTTTCTTTTGTTTAAATTGTATTTTTTAATGTGTAAATGGATTCAGTGTGCTAAGAAACCCTGAAACACTATGATTATATAGACTTAGCCACTCAAGTCTGGATATCCAACAATTTCTGACCAAATTTCAAACAAAATTAAACAGAAAATATTTCCGGAAAAAAACCAAAATATATAATAAATGAAGCAACATAGAAGAGAGACAAAAGTGTTGGATACCATAGAGTACTGCTTTTGGTACCTATTCTTCTCCATGGTCGAACCACAAACTAGCCAAGAACAATTATCCTTTTATGGCATTTTAGTTTTTCCCAATGACGATTAAAACCCAATTTTAATTTAGAATTAAGAATTGTGGTAAATGATTGAAACAATCTTTATGGACAGATTCATCCAAATACCTCACAAAATGTAACCATAAAACATAACGTAATGAATGCACTTATTCCATACATTTCATGTAAACGAATATAATTACATGAAGGTAAGATTCACTTAAAGTTCAAAGTACATTTAACCCTTAAAAACCTTATATTTGTGATTTTGTGCATTTCAATTATATTTGAAAGCTAACACCTAATTTGAAAAAATTTCCTTAACCCTACAAAGTAATTGGAATCCCATAATACACAATGCCAGGATCAACATGACATTATTATAACACTAGAAAGGTTTATGGTCGAGATCAACCATCAAAAAGTTATAAACACTAATTTATGTGATAGAAAAAATTATGCGAGTCTTGTGATTACTCTAATATCAATGGCTACATGAACACGT
>ML777476.1:97717-117892 GCA_009831015.1 Picea engelmannii
ATCAGAGTACTCCAAGAATTGAAGAATTGCAGAAATTGAAGAAGTCTCAGGAAGCATTATCAGGTTCTATGTAATGATTGGTTGATGGTGATGATTTAATGTAAAGTTTTATTATCTCTCATATATTCTTGGGTGGAAGGAAGAGGCAATGATGGAGAGTTCAACTCTCTCTTGATATTGGAGGATTGTATCTTCCTATTGGAGGTTTATCCCTCCCTTTACATTTAGAAGCTGTAGCTACCTTTGGAAGTCATTACTTCCCTTGAACAATAACTATTGATTATTTCTCATATATTGTGCATGGTGTATTATGGTGTATTGGTGTAACTCTTATACTATTGTTCATTGCTCATTGGATATAGTTGAATGGTTTAAGTATAAGTTGAAAAAGATTTTAAATTGTACTTGATACTGATTCACCCCCCTCTCAGTATCAACAATGACATCACCCTTTTGAGGGTTTTACTTTATGAAAAAATTATTTTTGCAAGTTGTAGAAGAAAATAAAGAGGGTTGACCTTCTTTTAATTTGTTGTTGACAATTTTATGTGGATAAATTGGTTTAGATGGCCTCATATAAATAGAGGCCATCTCTTTTTCATTTTCACATCTCATCGCTAGAGAATTACATACTCTTGGATTGAAATTTCGGCCTCTTTGGGAAAATTCACTATCATGTTTTTTTTTGGTCATTATGGATGCAACACTTGTCTATTGGTGGAGAAAAGGCTAGCGACTTCTCTTGGATGCTTGTTCTTGGAAATTTGATGGAATGTCTTTGATAAATAAGGGTTTTTGATCCTATATCTTGGATTAGGTAAAGAATTTCTACAATTTTGTGTGTTTCTTCTTGATTTCAAGATTATTTTGTTAAACCCTTGGAGGAGTATAAGAGCATACACCCTCCATCAAGGAAAGTTTTGCTATTGTTATTGAAAAGGCTTACAGGATTTCTATAAGGAGTAAAAGGGCTTACACCCTTGTACCAAGACCTTGTTAAGGTTTATCTTCTTTAGGGAGTTGTTGGATGCATGCCTAACCAGGAAGAAAAGATATTTTTGGAGGACAAACATGCAAAAGATAGTTGGAAGGAAAAACAACACGTGTAAGAGAAGCAGGCGAAACACACATGCAAAGAAGACCTAACAACGCTAGGGTTAGGTTTTTTGTAATGCATTGTAATGGATGGTGAGCTGAGGATATAGATAAGTAGTACTTAGGAGAGGCAGATAGAGAGGACACCCACAGGGGGACAGAAAGAGAGAGAGTTGTAATAACTGTAGGATTCATTAACTTAGTGAGCTAGATAAGGAGTGAGTGACTCGGTCCCAAGGGTTATATCGCAGGATGAGGAGCCTGGTGCGATCTAGTCTGTCTTGCGGGGATCGAGGAGCCTATGGGAGATATGAAGAACTAATATTGTAACCTCACACGATGTGATATATTTCTAAACTATAATAAAAGATCGAGAGACAAATCTTCTTGGGCATATCCCAGGAAGGGGTGAACCATGGTAACATTGTTTTATGTGAATGAATGAATGCATCTTTATGTCTAATTAATTGATGAATGTTAGATAAATGAATCAATAAAGTAGATATCGTATTCCACATGCATGCATAGAATGAATGTTATAACTAGATGTTGGATTGAATGAATGAAGTTTACAGTGCACAACCTCAGATCTCGCTCAGTCTCAGGTTGCAAACACCTGAGTATTGCAGCCACCCATATGGCATAGAGCTATCTCGGGTGAGACTGCATAGTACATTCTGTGTACTGTGTTTCCTTATGGTTTACCATAGGGGGTGACAATTTTAAAAGGATTTTGTTGGGAAGCTTACTAAACCTGAACCAGGGTCAATTTGTGATGGTAAATTAGAAGCAGAATACCCCATAAAGAATCCTTAAGACTAATAGAAGAGATATACCAAAGCCAACAAATGGTTTTGTTTTTGGTTGTGTGGAAGAAAATGGGACAGAGTATGTGAGGTTGGAGGAATACGTGTCAAAAGAATGTTGAATCGGACAACAAGTTGTTGAAAGAATGGGAATCTAGTTGAGAATGTTGAGACCATGGAATCCCACAAAGGAAGATATAGAAAGCTGGTTGAATACAAAGGAGTTGGATTTTGCACATAAAGATAACATAAATCCAAAGTTAACACCTCGCAAATATCTGGACAAGTACATATTCAATGACTTACATGAAGTCTTTTTCTGTGATTTCCCGCATGTATTACAGGAGTGGATAAAAATATTGAAAGACAACCACCCTACCAATCGGATCAGACAACTAGAGTGGAATCATGAAGAGATCGTGCAATTACAACGAGTTGATAATAATTTTACACACAAAGTAGATTTCTGGTTAGACAACATTGTTGTCAGATTTATCACATAATTTGTAGTAGATACAGGGAAGTCGTACAATGCGGCTGAACACGAGTTCTTGAAGGGACCTCGAGGTAGGTACATCAGATCCTTAATAATTCCATTAAGATATTACTATATAACAAAGGTGTGATGACGATGGAGTCAGACAACTAAACTTCACTGTGTGCATGGGGGAAGGGGGGAAGCACTGACATGAAAGGGAGAGATGAAAGGAGAAGGGGATAAAGGAAAGAAGGAGGATCCCTTGGACCCCATTATGATGGATGAATACCAGATCAAACAAATCATGACAACAACTGGAAAGACGCATAATGGAGTACCCTACCAATATAAGGTAAACATCAAGAAGAGAGTCGTAGTCGCGAGGGAAGGATTGGAAAGTGATGAAGAGGAGTTAGAGGATCTCCGGGTTGTGGAGAAGATTGAGGAAATCCTGCATGCAATATATGAGAGGAAGATGAGAATTCCAAGATCGAAAATAGAAGGCAACACTCCTATCCATATCGGTGTCAGTGTGGAACCCATAAACCCATGTGCGACTAATACACCAAGAAGAATGCCACCATTTAGAAAACCGAATTTCGGGAGAAGGAAGACAATAGGAAGTACATATACACAAGGAACAACAACTGGGGGAGACAGTTCAGGAAGCATTATTCAAATATCTACACCGCGTAGAGGTAGTAGTTCAACATTCAAGATGGCAGGACATGATCCCACTATCAGGTTACCATAATTCAAAGGAGAAGCCTCAGAGGACCCTGAGAAGCACTTGTTTATATGTGAAAATATCTGGGAAGTGAAATAGATAATAGATGAGGACACTAAACTTGTACAGTTAGCTATCACGCTAAGAGATCACGCATTGGATTGGTACATGAGTTTAGCTACAAACAGTCCGCTAAGGACAACCAGAACGATTGGAGATATCAAGAAGCTACTGATAAATGAGTTCCAGAAGCCTAGTTCAGAGGATCAATACATGAATGAGATGATAGAGATTATACATAAACCAATAGAATATGTATGGGAGATTGACCATAGATTCAAACGACTTAATGGAAAGATAAAATACGTCATGATGGATATGTAGCGTAGGAATCTATTCGTCAATTCACTGCTACCACACTTGAAGTATCTGCTGCGACAACATAAGTTTTAGACACAGGAAGAGGCTCTACAAGCAACCCTACAACTAGATGAAAACCAATATCAGAAGACAGATCTATCCATAGAGGAGCTGAAGGAGGATCTGAAGAACTTAACGTTCCATCTAAACCAGAACAAAGGTAAGGACAAAAAAGAAGTCGTTTGGTGTACCACATGTAGGACATAAGGACACCATAAGAACGAATGTCCTACATTCGCGGAATACATGGAAACATGAATTCCAAACTCATTACCTAGATGAGAACTTTGGTGTGAGATATGTAATAAACTGGGTCATGATCCATACCACTTCACAATGATGTAGAAGTACTAGACAATACCGAAGAGTTAGTATTGCAACTTTTGCAAGTCAGTAGGCCATGATGACAAAGATTGTAGAACCATGGACCTTATGAGGGAAAGAACATCATATGCATACTTGGTGCAAGCATAAATGATGACTGGGAAATCTGTACCTCATTTTAACCAAGTACCAACCCTGTACAATAATGCACAACAACAGTATAACACTGCGCAACAACAATATAATACTGCGCAGCCACATTATACTATCACGTAGTATGACCAGGCACCTCAGTATAATGCACCGTGAGGGGATCAAGATGGCTACAGAGGTGGAGAAAGAGAAAGAGGAGGTTTTGGAAGAGGTAGAGAACCATTGGTATGTCACAACTGTCAACAACCAGGACACTATGCAAGAGAATGTCCACTTCCACCAACGACCTGTATGTATTGTCGCGCATCAGATCATGACACGGAAGAATATCCGACACTATTAGGGAAGATCTAGGAAAAGAGGAATCAAAACAATCGGAATGTTCAGTGGATTTCAACAAAATCAAGGGATGAAGGGAGAAACATGAACATAGTTACATGGGGAGGAGCTAAAACAGGAAATGATGCACTAAGACAAGAGCCAGTACAATACCAATGGGTGAAGAATAATGCCGAACCAAATAAGCAATTTAATGCACAGAATGAGAAGGAGATATTCAAGAAAGCAAGACAAGAATTCACAAAGCCATACCTTGCATCGACATCAATTACGCAACATAATAAGGAAGTACCAGAGTACGAGATGCCTCCATCGCTGGATCACACGAAAAACCACAACCACTAGGACAAGTAAGTACCATTAATGGTTTTTTGCAACCCTGTGTTAGACTACTAAATGATCCATCCTTTGTTAAAGTATTAAAAAATATTCTAGAAAGATGTAGCATAGAAGCAGAAGGAAAGTTAGAACATAAAACAATCAATCACCTACATACAAGGAGGAGAACAAGTAGGGAATTCAGGCTGAACGCCAACATTAGAGATTTTAACATGGGAGACATTACACTGGATTTAGGATCTGAAGTCAATGTATTACCCAAGAAGACATGGAAATGTATGGGAGAACCCACATTAGGATATTCACCTATTCAACTGAAACTAGCAAATCAACATAGAGTTCTACCAACTAGAAGACTAAAAGGACTAACAATAGATCTGGATGGAGTACAGACTAAAGCCGACTTCTAAGTAATCGAGATAGTGGATGACACAACATCTTATCTGGCATTGTTGGGCTTGGATTGGGCGTTTGCTGACTAGGCCATAATCAACTTAAAGACATAGAATATGACCTTTGAGTCAGGATAATACATAGTCATTGCACCATTGGACCCATCAGAAGGGGAAAGGTTCGTAGAAACTACTTTCTTGGACCTAGAGGAAATTAACTAGATGTATATAACAACTATGCGAGATGAATATTACATGAACCCAATTGCAAATGGGATACTCAGTTATTGAAGCATCACCTCATGTGCGTTAGACTCAGATACGGGCTTAGAAAATTGGCAGTAGAGGTTACACAAAGTTTCCACAAGAAGATGCGCAAAAATATACCGTGCAGTAAGATGGGTAGGTACGGAGATAAGGGAACCTCCCAACTTCCATGTGGTGAACGACTTAGAATCATTCTTAACACAATACAAAGATGAAGTGGTATAAAATTAGAGGCTTTTATCCCTGGAGATAACACTCAAGGAAAAATCCGCAAGATGATGGGGTGTGCACAAAGAAACAATGAAAGACTGGTACCAATGTAAGAAATTACTGTGCATTAGGTTTGGCGCAGAACAAGGAAGCAACCAACTACATAAATATGACGGATAGGGGGCACCAACAGAACACTTGGAGAAGTGCAGAGTGCTATGGAAAATGAGACCACCGGAGGACTGGCCTCATCATTTTGTTCACACATTAGAGGGAATCCCAACAAACTGGTATACAGACTAGGAACTGCACAGAGGAAATACGAGATGGACAATATTACAACATAATTTTACAGTCACTTTCTCATTTGAGCACGAGAACCACAACATAGACACAAAACTTAAACAAATCAGAGGGGTGATATTCATTAAAGAACCAGAGGTTGAACTCATGACAAAAGAACAACAACAAACTAGACATACAGTAAAATAACTACTGTCATGCTACCACGTGCAGGGAGAAGCACCAGATGAAGATGACCCACATGATATTCAGATTGAGGAAGGTGAAGGTGAAAGAGAAGTGGAAGGTCCAACTTTGGAATCATAAGTCATTGTTTCACCGATCAAGGTGAAGAAAGTCAACATTGGGACAGTTGAGAACCCCAAAATGGCCAGCATTAGAGACTACTGACATGAGAAAATAGTGGAAAGCATAACATAGTTACTGCGCGAGTACAACAACCTATTCCCAACAACATTCAAAGAAATGAAATGCATAACAGGAGAGCTAGGAGAAATGAAGATACCACTTAGAGCTGAGGCAAGACTGATCAGACAATGCCCTTACAGACTAAATCCCATATATAAGCAAAAAGTCAAAGCCAAAATCGATAGGATGTTAGAGGATGGAATCATAGAACCTATAGAGGAATCAAAATGGGTAATCCTGATGGTAGTTCAAGAGAAGAAACAAGGGGGGATAACAATATGTGTCAACTTGAGGAAGTTGAACGATGCATGCCTACATGACTCATTCCCTACTCCCTTCACAGATGAAGGGTTGGAGAATTTAGGAGGACATGAAGCTTATTCATTCACCGACGGATTCTCAGGATAACATCAGATCAAGATAGCACCAAAAGACTGTTGGCATAGGGGCAGACCCAGAGTTCAATGTTTCAACAACGTACCAACAAAACCCTAACTATCAGCCCTTTCGGCAACACCTGCGAAGCAGATGAAGTCTCACCCGAGGTAGAGGCAAGGGGGTTGTAGGACTCAAGTGTCTACAACCTAGCTGGGACACAGATATGTGATTAAAACACTTAACAGAGCACTCAACCAATAACATGCATTAATTTATGATTCTTATTCACTTCGTAGATTAACCCTAATTATAGATCAGCGTAGTAGTAATCAATATTAAGCACATCTAAGCATTTAGCACATAACATCAGAGTAGATCTAGCCTTTATTCATATATCTAGCACTAAGCATCATAGATCTAACTATAATACATAAAGAAAAGTGCACTAATCAAGTAAATACATAAACATCATGAACAATATTGCACAAATCATAACAAGACAAGATATATATGGTTCACCCCAGTGTGGGGCTACGTCCACCAACTCTTCTTCTTCTTTATTAGCTTCTCCTGATCTTCTTACATGCACAGAGGCACAAATCCAACTTCGCATAGGACATGAGATCTATGTGCACCTCGCCATATCCTCCTTCCCCGAGCTTGGCACAACATAGAGCCTTCTTACAATCACTTGCACTTTGCTCTGCAAGTTATCAATACACAGTATGCACAAATCCTACTTCTGTCTTACTCTAGCACTTAGCAATTGGCTTACAAATGACTCTTTCTTACATCGCGTAGCTACTTATTTATACATTACAAAAGGGGCCTAAACATAGGCAAACCCATGGGTCAACATCCCATACCCGTTACATCAACCCTAAAACCCAAAAAGCCCACAAAAGGGGGAGAGATCCCGCGATCTCTGCTTCTCCTAGGTGCTTCATCTTCAACCAGCCTGTCGAAGTCCCAAAAATGGTCAAACATGACCAAGGTTCTCCAAAACTTGGTCGAGGGCCAACAAGCCCCCAACACTCACCTGTGACTCGTCTCGAGTCACTCTGATATGGGCAATTTTTCTTCGAAGTACTCGACCTTGGCTCGAGCTGCCTCGACTTGCTGCTTCACTAGAGCCCCCTGCTCGATGAAATCCTGAATGAATTTCTCGGTGATAGGTCCTTCCAAGTGTTGTTCCACTGTGGTGACCACTTGTTCCAGCTATGCACCTTGTCCTTCGATCTCTTCAAAAAGTGTGCAGGCTTCATCTTGCACCGACTGGAGTCTCTGGGTCACTTCCATGACTCTACTTTGGATGGAATTGACCTGTTGCTGAACTGTGTGCACCTCCTGTAACCTTTTCATCTTCTCTACCATTAATAGTAGCTTCAAATGTGCTTGTACTGTCGATGCTTGTTGCTTCGCCTCCTGGAGTTGTGACTCCAATGTCTTCTGTTCTGAGTCTTCTGCAAGGTTCTAATAGGTATGTGCACTTCGTTTACTTAGTTGCTTGCATTCTAAGGCCAATGCATTGATTATTTCGACTGTGCTCCTGGCAATTTCTTTCCTTTGATCTAACACTTCCTGCAGAGTGCTTGGCACTGCTTGTAGTTCCAGTTCTGCTACTCTTTCTTGAAGCTGCTGAATGGATTCAGTGAGCTTCCCCACTATCTCTTCTTCCATCTATGCTAGGCTCGATACAGAGCGAAGTGCTCTAGTGACTGCTTCTTTAACTCCCATTTTCTCCGTGAGCAGTTGTTCTTTTTCTTTTTGGATCTATTCTTTGTCCTCTACAAGCTTCTCTTGGAGGTCATTTGTCTCTTGCTGTGCAACTCGACATTGCTCTAGGGCTTCCTCCTTTGCTTGCTTCAAGGCCTCAGTGGCCTGTTATTTTTCTTCCTGTACACGATGAAGGCAAGCCTCTGTCGCATCTACTAATCTGCATAGTTGGGCATGCTCATCTCCATATTCTATACCTTCTGATGAAGACAACACAGTAGACACTGCGTGACTCGAATAGAGGGCTTGTTGTACCCCTTTCAGCTCCGCCTCAATCCTGTCATACATTGTCTCCTACTTTGCTTCATTTCATTACAGAATATCCTCCGAAGTGTCTACTACAGCTGCGAGGATGAGGTCAATATCATCCACTGTGAGCACAGTCTGTAACTGGGGCTTATTGGCTTGTGAATTCTTTCACGCTGAGGGTTTACTTGGAGAAACCTTCCTTTTCTTTGACATCTCAGCCTCTGTAGGGGGTCCTTAAGCGGTGTTACTTTGACTTGTTCCTGCTTATATTATTCCTTTTTCTCTTCTTGGTTCACTTTGTCACCTCCTCCTCCTCCAGGTGAATCAGGCACGGTTTCCTCCGCTGCATTGTTTATATCCTACACTTCTTCTTTCTTTTTCTTCTTGCTATTGCTGGGTCCATCATACTCTTCCCAGGTGATGACAAGACTTCCGATGAGGTCAGGGTCGGAGAGTTTTGTCTGTTCGACTGCTACAAGGAATTTTGTAGGCCATTCCTTGGTTATTTCCTCCATATCTTCCTCGGTGAGTTTGTAATAGGACTGGAGCTCTTCCTTGTTTTCATCCCTGCACGTAGTGATATAAATGAAGTGCCTATCTGCACGAAACTTCGCAAGTGGCTTGAACCCATGGAGTGTATTCGATGTCATGCGAGGGAAGGATTCAATGGCCCTCTTCAGCTGCAAGTAATAGGTGTGGAATATTGCATTGGACTACCATTTCTTCGCCATGTCGCTCGAATACCACATGGTAGTGAACTTCGCGGCCAGTGGTTCAGACGGCTCGACTTCATGGAAGGTCGCTCCGTCTGGCATCTCCCAATCGACAAAGGCAACGAGAATCAACAACTAGCTGAAGTGAAATTCGTAGCCCTGGTCCTGTGCTTCGCGACAATATTGCTCCATCTGGTTGACGAGGTAGCTCACCCAGTTCATCTGCATCCCTTCAATGCATTTTCCTACGAGGTCGATGACAAACCCCGTGACTTGTATTGGTCTGTTCTTCCTGACGAGATTACCGGTGATCAACTGGAAAGCTAGGCGCACTGCAACATCTTGGATGGAGGCTACCTTGTAGCCCCTCTTCCCCTTCTCCACATCGCCATAGATTTCCTTTATTCATTGCGCCATGGCGTGATCTCCAACCTTCCCTAGGTATAACTTCTTAGGGTTTTGTCCCTGCATACTTAATCCAGTGATCATGTGGATCAATGTCGGATCCACAGTCATGCGTTTGTCTAACCATAGATAACCTCCATGGTAGCACGACAGGAGGCGTTTAACACACGCGTTAACCTCCTGATGTCTTCCGAAGTGGTGTATCTTCATGACATTGAGGATAGTGGACCTCGCGATCACCTTAGTCCATGGTTGGGGGATTATCTTCGAATTCTTTCCCACTGTCTTTGTCAAGTACTTATGCAGTGCGAGCAATGCATAATTCTTTCTATCTCCTAGGTTAAAGTTGTTGATCTTAAGATCAGGGATCAGTCCTAGCTGCGGTCCAACTGCGCGTATCCCCTTTGGGAGGTACGCAGTGATGAGGGTGTACTCGAATTCTCTCGGAACACTTTCACGACTAACTACGCCAGCTAGACATAGGATGTAGTTAGGCAAGATCTATGAGATGAGCTTCGCGTTCGCTAGGTTGCCACGATGCTTGCTTATTTTCTCTGTTGTGGTTCGGGAGGGCCCATATCGATGTGCAGTCAATGGGGATGCTTGAAATCCTCTCATCGATGAGGCATGTGATCCTGCAGACATGACCTTCTCAGCCATAAGATCTATTAAGATTTCCTCCACAGACTTCTCTACTACATTGCGTTCACTTGACATGCACACTTGTAATCAAATATCTCGGGTAGGAAAACAAACACTCAAGGTAAGCAGAACGGGTGGCAAGGTCTCAATAAGCACTGCGTGAGAGAAATCAGTTCTCTTTGGGCTCGGATAATCATAATTTGCAAAAGTGTCCCCGATGAGACATTCGACGGATTAAATAGACAATGTCGTAACAGATTCCTCCAATGGGAAGGAATGCCTCAATCCATCCATTATGGCATGGTCTCAACGATACAATGGTGATATTTCTGACAATAACTTCTTTTATATCCGTTCTGGAGTGTCGTTCTAACGGTCAGGATGCCTCTAATGGTCATATTGCTTCACCATGGCGA
This sequence comes from Picea engelmannii, assembly GCA_009831015.1. Classification (NCBI taxonomy): domain Eukaryota; kingdom Viridiplantae; phylum Streptophyta; class Pinopsida; order Pinales; family Pinaceae; genus Picea; species Picea engelmannii. Next base: position 108,558 of record ML777476.1, read on the forward strand.
AGTGCCAGTCTGCGTTGTTTTTCTATTCCGGCGAGGTTCAAGTTCTGCAAGCCTTCTTTCTGCGAAGTCCTCTATGGAGCTTCCTGCAATTTTTATAACTTTTCTTTCTTCTGATTGAGCTTTCTGGCCTTCTTTCCTGTGATCTAAGTCATTGGGTTTGTCTTCCCATTTTTATTCTTAACTGCTCCTAGCATAGTAACTTCACACTGCTGAGGGTCTTTCATAGGGTTCAAGGGTAATACTTCTTCTCTTACTATTTCAGGGGTGGGTTCTCTTCTCCCATGCATAGATAGGTTATTTAAGCCTTCTTGTGTTCTTTCAACTTCGACAGCTAGGTATCTGGTCTTCAGTTTCTTTGACTTGTCCTTTTGTTCTTCTCTTAATCGCACTATTCTCCTAGCCATGAAATTCCTTAATTCTTGTTTTTTCTGTTCTAGAGATTCCTCTTCTTCTTTCCTTCAAATCTTCTCTTTCTCAATCCAGGTCATTCTTAACAAAAGTGCAAAGGGGGCGTTGTTCTCAACAAACTTAATGACCTCAAATTCTTCTTTCCTCGATGCTCCATGAGAAACCATAGGTACATGGGTAAGTCTTCCACATAGGGTTATCATCTTTCCTTTAAACAATCCTATTCCTCCCAATGAAGGAACCATAGCAGTCTTTCCCAAAATTTCCCAAGTACTTTCTGTCATAATGTTCACCTGTGTTTCCTTGTCCAGAACATAGTCTATGTTGAAATCTTCTATTCTTGTTTCTATGCACTGCTTTTCTTTTAATATATTTGGCAAACTGATGTCTCTGTGAGCATTCAATGTTTCTTTCATCTATGATAATATAGTCTCTGCTTCTTTCTGGTGTTCTAGCATATTCTTAGTCTCTTGACTTTCCTCATGGTTTTCTTGTCTCGTATTCATCTTTTCAACTTTAGCAATCATTCTAGGGTAGTCCAAAACTTCATGACCAACGACTTTACAAAAAAGACAAATAGGGCCTCTACTAGGGCATTCCTTAGCAATATGTCCCGGTCTTCTGCAACTATAACAAAGAGTGAATCCTCTCTTTCTCTTAAACGATCCCCAACTTTTCATGTACTGTGCACTGGGATCACAGTGATGAACCTAAAAACAATTTTTTCTAGGATCCTGCATCCGCTTGTTAGTCCAAAAATCATTTCTATGCATAGGAATAGCATATAATTCGTTATTTCTATCAGGACTATTCATATCAAATCTTCTTTCTTCTAGTTGTGCCCTAATTTTCAGACTAGGACAAAATTTATCAAGTATACCTAGATCCATTCTTTCGAAACAAAAATTTCCACTTATCTTACCTTTATCAGAGCACAAAGCTTTAAGATCTTACCTCTTTTCTTCAGATCCGATTCCCTTCTTAGCACAGAGCTTCGTAAGTCAAGTACAATACTATGCACTGCAACAACAGATCTACGCATAGAGATTTCTCTTTTATTCAGTTCCCAGCAATCACAGTTCCAAGTCCCGACAACAGAACCATTTGTTGGCATAGGGGTAGACCCAGGGTTCAACGCTTCAACAATGTATCAACAAAACCTAGCTACCGGCCCTTTCGACAACACCTGGGAAGCAGATGAAGTCTCGCCCAAGGTAGAGGCAAGGGGGGTTGCAGGACTCAAGTGTCTACAACCTAGCTGGGACACATATCTGTGATTAAAACACTTAACAGAGTACTCAACCAATAACATGCATTAAATTATGATTCTTATTCACTTCGCAGATTAAACCAAATTACAGATCAACACAATAGTAATCAATATGAAGCACATCTAAGCATTTATCACATAGGATCAGAGTAGATCTAGAATTTATTCATATATCTAGCACTAAGAATCATAGATCTAACTATCATACATCAAGAAAAGTGCACTAAGAAAGTAAATACATAAACATCATGAACAATATTGCACAAATCATAACAACACATGATATACGTGGTTCACCCCAGTGTGGGGCTACGCCGACCAACTCTTCTTCTTCTTTATTAGCTTCTCATGATCTTCTTACATGCATAGAGCCACAAAGCCAACTCCACATAGCACAAGAGATATGTGCGCACCTCACCATATCCTCCTTCCTCGAGCTTGGCACAACATAGAGCCTTCTTACAATCACTTGCACTTAGCTCTGCAAGTTCTCAATATAGATTATGCACAAAGCCTACTTCTATCTTACTCTAGCACTTAGCCATCGATTTACAACTGACTCTTTCTTACATTGCCTAGCTACTTATTTATACATTAAAAAAGGGGCCTAAACATGGGTAAACCCATTGGCCGACATCCCATACCCGTTACATCAACCCTAAAACCCAAAAATACCACAAAAGGGGGCGAGATCCTGTGATCTCCGTTTCGCCTGGGCACTTCGTCTTCGACCAGCCTGTCGAAGTCCCAAAAATGGTCAAACATGACCAAGGTTCTCCAAAACTTGGCCGAGGGCCAACAAAGACAGATACAAGACCACTCTTTCCACATCATGGGGATCCTACCAGTATACAATCATTCCATTTGGATTGAAGAATGCACAACAATATTTTCCAAAGTAGTTATAGCGACATTCAAGGAATTCATCCACCCGTTTTAGAGGTATATCTGGACAATTGAACAATCTATAGTCTATTGAAATACCAAGTAGAGTTCTTGTGGTTGAGGTTAGAAATATGCAGGGAGTGTCATATATCGTTAAATATCAATAAGTGCATCTTCGAAACATTGTTTGGGATACTATTGGGCCATATAGTATGCAAAAAAGGCTTTCTAGTATATCCTATCAAGATTGCATTAATTATTAATCTACCACCACCAAAAATAGTCCGCCAATTGAGAGAGACATTGGGACACACAAGATACTATAGGAAATTTATAAAAGGGTATGCGCAGATCACTGCGCCAATGGAGAAATTGCTAAGAAAAGACAATAAGTTTCATTGGAATGAGGACTGTCAACGCGGATTGGACACCCTGAAAGAGAATATGGTAACCGCACCAATACTGGTATTACCGGATTGGGAAAAGATGTTCCACGTCCATGTAGATGCGTCATCCATAGCTCTTGGATCTATACTAGCACAACTAGGAGCAGGATAATTAGACCATCCTATATCATTTGCTAGTAGAAACCTGTCAAAATCAGAGAAAAATTATAATACCATAGAAAGGGAAGGCCTAGCGATGGTCTATGTGCTTCAAAAATTAATGCATTATTTATTGGGGAAACATTTCAAGATGTTCACAGACCATTCAACGCTCAAATACCTTGTCAATAAACTAGTGCTGGGGGAAAAATCGATAGATGGTTATTACTGTTCCAGGAATTTGACTTCGATGTGATAGTCAAACCAAGAAAGTTGAATGCATGACCGGATCACCTGTCGAGGATCACAAATGGGGAGGAACCTACAATTCTAGAGGATAAATTTCCCAATGCATAACTATTTTCAGTTCAGATATTTGATGAATACTTCACATACATCATCCAATACTTGAGTACAGGGACTGCACCACAGAAATTCAACACTGCGCAAAAGAAAAACCTGGTAGTCAGGGATGCAGACTATCAATTGATTGCAGGACACTTATACAAAATGGGTGCAGATAAAATCTTGAGAAGATGTGTGCTAGAGCATGAAAGACCAAGGATATTAGCAGAATCCCATGAGGGAATAGAAGGAGTACATTATGCAGGAAGAGCTACCATGCAGAAGGTATTGCGCGTAGGACTATGGTGGTCGACTATTCACAGAGACTCAAAGGACTACTGCTATAAATGTGATGTATGCCAAAGGGTTGGTAAACCAAATACAAAGGACGATATGCCTTTGAGACCACAAGTAACCTTGCAAGTATTTGATAAATGGGCCATATATTTTTTGGGACCAATTAACCCACCAACAAAAAGGTCAGGAGCAAGGTACATTATCAGTGTGACAAAATACCTAACAAGATGGGTAGAAGTAGCACCAGTAAAAGATTACAATGCAAAGACAACAACACACTTCTTGTTTGAGTATGTGATCACTAGATTTGGATGCCCAAGGATTTTGATGAGTGACCAAGGCACTCACTTCATTAACAACAATATCAGAGCTATGACTGAGGAGTTTGAAGTTTATCATCAAAAGAGTACACCATATCACCCTTTAGAAAATGGAACAGTGGAATCCTTTAACAAAATCCTTGAGAATGCACTGACAAAGATCTGCAACGTTAATAGGGATGATTGGAACTTGAAGATACCAGCAATACTGTGGGCATACATGGCCACATGCAAAAAGTTGACAGGACAAACACCATTCAGATTGGTGTATGGACAAGAAGCAGTGGTGCCATTAGAATTTTTGGTACCTCGTCTGCGCGTAGCAACAATTACAAACATGATAGAACGAGGCACAGTATAGGAGAGGCTAAGTCAGTTGATGATCATGGAGGAAGACATGATTTTAGCAGGGTTTCATCTAGAAGTAAAAAAAGCAAGGGACAAAACTTGGCATGATAGACACATCAAAATGAATAATTTCAAGAAAGGAGACTTAGTCTTGGTGTATGACAGTAAATCTCTTCAGCACCTAGGAAAAATCAGAATGCATTGGTTAGGACCATACAAAGTAAATACTGTCACAGATGGGGGATTTATATAGTTGAAGGATTTAGGAGGAACATAAATCAAAGGGATGATCAATGGGAGTCGACTGAAGCTATATAGGGACAGTCGACCTCCCAACACTTAAAAAAAAAGTGATAGAGGGGTTACCACGCCAGACATCAAAACATAGCAACACATGTGTAGTGCACTGAAAAGAGAATGAACGTGCACACCCGGAAACACTAGCACGACAGAGAAAGGACCAACAGTCACTAAAAGGTAGAAACACCGGAAATGAGGGCATGCAAAATAAGCACCAATGGACGGTGGCTACCAAAATTAAATGACAAAAACAATGGATGGGACGCCACATTAATCACACCAACTAGCGACGACAAAGGAAATCAATGACAAGTACGCGGGAAGCACTGGTTCATTTAAAATGAAATTTCGGTAACGTCCTCGGGAAGATTCACACTATTCCTATATAAGCCATCACACAGGATCATGAAGGTTATTGTGAAATTGAGAAAAGCATGAAGCAATAGAGAATATAGAGCAGAAAGGGAATTTGCATAGGTTATAGAGCCACCTAATCTCGACGGAGAATACTTCTACCACCATGGACCCATGTAAACTCGTGTTAATGTTTATGCCATTATTATAGTTCTTTTCATTTCATTAGATAAGAGCATAATAAGAACAAGATCACCGAGAAATACACATTCACAAGAGACACATCATTTATCCTGGGAAACCCTCTAGGGGAAGAAAACCCAGCAAAAACTTCCTTATCATAAATAACTTATACAATGTTCAAGAGATAACTCAAACCAATACAGAATATCCTCCCCAAGAGATGTGCCACCCTTCTTCTCCTCTCTCCAACTGGTAATTGCAGCTTGCCTCATAAGAGAATGAGAAAGTTCGTTGTGTGTTTGAAGTGAGGCGCTAGCATCTTATTTTTATCAGACTGGTGCATGTGAAAGGTCACAACTGACAAGGCCGACCTCTCACTCTGGGTGGGTAAACCCACCTTTAATTAATTCTGGGTCTTCCATTATAACTGTTGGGGCCGACTTCTTATTCTGCACTTTGTAATTGTCCGATGACCAATCCGCAAAAGGGGATTTGCTCCTTATACAATTACGGACATGATTAATACTCAATGGGGATTAATCCAATAACAATAATAATAATAATGACATGATTAATCCGCAATGGGGATTTAATCCAATAACAAAATAATAATAAGGATTCTCTTCGCAGTTTCATTATTTCAACACTCCCCCTTAACAAGAAGGATATTCTTCATCAGCATCAGGCGAGAGAGGTCTGCATCATCAGTGGCATCTGGAGGACAGTATCGTCAATATCATCTTGAAACATTGTCTAGCACATTTACGAGTCATCGAAAGTTTTCTTCATCAGCAACATCATCATTCTCGAAAGAATGCTATCATCATCTGCATCAAATATGTGTCAGTAAAAATGATACCTCATCACAGCACTAGGCTGGCACATCACAGTACTACACTGGCACATCAATGTCACAGTGGTTAAGATGGTAGCTTAGTGTCAGTCACATCTTGCTTTATGTCTAACAACTAGGTCAGAAGCAAGTAATATCATCATCTCGCTTTACGTCTAACAACTGGGTCAGAAGTGAGGAATCACAAAGTCATGCTTTACATCTAACAACTAGGTTAGAAGCATGAATCATCTTGCTTTACGTCTAACAACGAGGTTAGAAGCAAGGAACACATCAACATCTCGCTTTACATCTAACAACAAGGTCAGAAGCGAAGAATCATCTTGCTTTATGTCTAACAACTAGGTCAGAAGCAAGGAATCAATGACATTATTCTTTACGTCTAACAACTAGGTCAGAAGCATAACTCATCTTGCTTTACGTATAACAACGAGGTCAAAAGCAAGGATCACACAGTGTCACGCTTTACGTCTAATAGCGAGGTCAGAAGCATGACTCATCTTACTTTACGTCTAACAGTGAGGTTAGAAGCAAGGATCACATGGCGTTATGCTTTACGTCTAACAGCGAGGTCAAAAGCATGACTAATCTTGCTTTATGTCTAGTAGCGAGGTCAGAAGCAGGGATCACACGACGTCATGCTTTACATCTAACAGCGAGGTCAGAAGCATGACTCATCTTGCTTTACATCTAACAACTAGGTCAGAAGCAAGGAATACATCTACTCCCCCTTTCAGGGAGGGTCCTTTCGGACAATACCAAGATTATCTCGAAAGTGTTCAAACTTTACATGAGATAGAGGCTTAGTCAACACATCATCAACCTGTTCATCCATGCTAATGTACTGGAGCTTCAAGGCTCCTCTCTGTACCATGTCGCAGATGAAATGATAGCGGATCTCTATGTGCTTCGACCTGTCGTGGAACACATGATTCTCTGTCATTTTAATACAACTTTGATTGTCACATAGAATCACGGTTGCTCTCATCTCCAAATCAAATAGGCCTGTCAGCAACTTTCAAAGCCATATAGCTTCGCAACTAGAAGAACATGCAACAATGTACTATGCTTCCGCTATGCTGAGAGAAATACTAGATTGCTTCCTACTCTTCCACGAGATCATAGCTGATACCAAACTGAAACAACATCCGGAAGTGCTTTTTCTATCAGCAACGCTTCCTGCCCAATCTGCATCAGTATTTCCACTCAGTGTGAAGTCATGATCTCCATCATAGCTGAGACCATAATCCATTGTACATTCAAGGTACCTCATCACATGTTTTGCAACCACTAGATGAACACGTCTGGGATCTACCAGAAATTGACTCAAGGTGTTCACTGCAAAATAGATGTATGGTCTGGTGTTCGTCAGGTACATCAACAATCCAATAATCTGTCTGTACAGAGTGGCATCTATCAAGTCTGACAAAGTATCGACCAACAACTTCAGCTTTGCTTCCATGGGAGTATTCATGGACTTGCATTCTAGCATGTCGAATCTCTTTAATATTTCAACCATGTACTTCCCCTGGTTAAGGAAGATTCTTTCCGGACTCTGCCATACCTCAAGACCTAAGAAGTGATGCATTAGGCCAAGGTCTTTCATTTCAAATTCTGCGGCAAGTCTCTGTTTACATTCAGCGATGAGCTTTTCTTCTCTAGTTAAGAATAAGTCATCCACATACAATAATAGTATTACTGGTTCATTATCCATGATCTTGAAGTAGAGATTTGAATCTTTTTTACTCTTAGTAAAGCCCAAGCTCGTCAAGAAACTGTCTATACGGCCATACCAAGCTCTGGGAGCTTGCTTCAATTTGTATAAGGCTTTCTTAAATCGACAGACATGAGACTTCCTGTCTTCAACCTCAAATCCTTGGGGTTTCTCTATATACACTTCCTCTTCAATGACACCATTCAGAAAAGCTGTCTTCACATCCATCTGGTGTAGCTTCCATTTCATCTTGGCAACAAGAGATATAATGGTTCTGATCGAAGTGTATCTGGCCACAGGAGCGAATGTCTCTTCATATTCGATTCCTTCCTTTTGGGAAAAGCCACGAGCGACAAATCTTGCTTTATATTTCTCAATACTTCCATCAACAACATGTTTTATCTTGAAGAGTCATTTTGATGATACCACATCCTTACTTTTCGGTTTGGGAACAATTTCCCATACATCATTCTTTATTATGGATTGGTATTCCTCTATCATGGCATCTGCCCATTCCTTCTTCTGGATGGCCTCTTCAAAACATGTGGGTTCCTCATCAAGTATATTGCACATCAAAGTCGTGTAACTGGAGAATGGCTTTGGTCTCTTCACCTGTCTTGTGGTTCCTTCTGGAACACCATACTTCTCTCCATCTTGAATAAGCTCTCTTGCCCAAGCAGGCTTTCTTTTATGGGAGAAGGTAATTTGAGGAGTTTCTTGAACTTCTGCTATATCATGATCTTCAAGAGTCTCCTCATCAGGGGAAACTATGACTTCCCTTACAGATTCTGTAGCTCTGGGAACTTCCCTCACAGATTCTGTCGTCCTGGGATTTACAGGTTCCTCTTCATATACGTCTTCAAGCTGGCATCTTCTCGATTTCTTAAGTGTAGCTTCTTCATCAAAGGTCACGTCCCTGCTGATCTCAATATGGCAGTGACCAGATATGTAGATTCTGAAGGCCTTGGATACCTCACAGTATCCCACAAATATTCCCTTCTTTCCGGAGGGCTCCAGCTTGTTTCTTTTCTCTTTTGGTATATGGATAAACATTGGACAACCAAATATTTTGAGATGGCTTACCTCTGGCTTCTTTCCGGTGAACATTTCTTCTGGGGTCTTGAACCCAAGTGCACTATGGGATAGTCTGTTCTGCACATAAACAACTGCCATAGCTGCTTCTGCCCATAAGCACATAGGAAGATCTTGATTGTGAATCATGGTCTTCACAACTTCCATAATCGTTCTATTCTTCCTTTCAGCTACATTGTTTTGTTGGGGATTATAGGGAGTAGTTAGTTCCCTCTTGATCCTGACATCTCTGCAGTAGCTTATGAACTCCTTCGAGGTGTATTCTCCTCCATTATCTTACCTGAGTATCTTAATCTTTCTTTTGGAAAGATTCTCTATCAAGGCTTTGAATTCCTTGAATTTACTGAATACTTCATCTTTAGATTTTAAGAAATATATCCAGGTCTTACGAGAATAATCATCAATAAATGATACATAGTAT
>ML777476.1:126815-180704 GCA_009831015.1 Picea engelmannii
TGGCTATAGTGCAACCTGCGAGAATGGGTCATTCTCGCACCCTGCCTATATAGCAACCTGCGAACATCCCTTTTTATAAGGTTTTTACATAGGAAAAAGCAATTTCTTTTCTCAGGAGAAGTTCTTCTCCCTTCTCTCTTTAGTAACTCAGGCCACTGTGACCCCTTTGACGACAACATATAGGTTTACATCATTAACGATCATAGGGATGACGAAAATAATGTGTAACATTGTGTCCCATCTTATCACAATGATAGCATTGTATAGATGAGAGATCTCGTCCCTTGCGTTGTCCTTTCTTCTGAAGATTTCTTGAATGAGATTCTTGGTTGTTGAACTTGTTTGATGGTTGCGGTTCTCTATGATATTCCCTTTTGAAGTAGGGACTCTTCCTTCCTCCTTTTGTATGAGTATCTAGGGCTTGATCATCGTCCCTTGATAGTAGTGCTTCACGGTTGGCTACCCTTGTCTCTTCTTGGGTGCATTCTTCCCATAGGATTTCAAACTGTAGTTTCTCCTTTCTGCCACATACTGACTGGATGAAGGAATCCCAAGGTCTTGCAAGACCATTTAGGGAGGTTATTACAAATTTGTCTTCGTCGATGGTATCTCCAATCGCTTTCAATTGTTCTTTTATTTCGGAGATTCGGGAGAAATATTCTTGAATCATTTCTCCTTTCTGCATCTTGGTATTCTTCAACTGAGTTCTGAGATTCATCTTTCGATTGTTTTTCTTTCCTTCATATAGTTTGATTAGAGCATCAAACATCTCCTTCGGGGTTTTCTTTGACGATACATATGAGATCAGGTGGTCTTTGATTGAATCTACAATGAATCTCTAAGCCCTGATTGAGTCCTTCTGATGCTTCTCTTTCTCTACGACATCTTCAGGTTCCTCCACTTATTCTTTGATAAATCTTGATAGGTCATTCTCTACAAGGATCAGACCGATCCTATACTTCTAGGCACGGAAGTTGTCTATGCCTTCTAGTTTCTCAACAAGCTTTGTGCTTGCAGACATCTTGTACTTTCAACAACAAAAATAACCAAAAATTGAAAGTGCTCGAAATCAAGTTTTGACCTTACCAGGAGGTGCGCTTGGCTGAGGCAAGTATCTTAGTGTCCTCAGATCTGAGAAAATCCAAATTTTACCCCATCAAATCTGATCTGTGAATTTCTGGACTGGTGCTTCTGGTACTTCTGGTACTCTGGTACTTCTGGTACTTCTAGTAGTTTTGTGAAACTAGGGTTTCACTTTCCGGGAGATCCAACCACTGAAAAGGTGTGCTCTAGGTGCCAAATTAATCTTTGGGGGAGGGCCCAACTTTCTAGAAGGTTAGGGAGATGAAAATATTCACTTTTGCAAAACCCTAATTTTTGGGTACGGTAACAGTGACATTTTTCCTCTTGCAAATAATGCTTTCTTCAGGTTGTCTCTGATACCATGTTAATGTTTATGCCATTATTATAGTTCTTTGCATTTCATTAGATAAGAGAATAATAAGAACAGGATCACTGAGAAATACACATTCACAAGAGACACAACATTTATCCTGGGAAACCCTCTAGGGGAAGAAAACCCAACAAAAAATTCCTTATCATAAATAGCTTATACAATGTTCAAGAGATAACTCAAACCAATAAAGAAAGTCCTCCCCAAGAGATGAATCACCCTTCTTCTCCTCTCTCCAACTGGTAATTGCAGCTTGCCTCATAAGAGAATGAGCAAGTGTGTTGTTTGTTTGAAGTGAGGCGCTAGCCTCTTATTTATATCAGACTAGCACATGTGAAAGGTCACAACTGGCATGGCTGACCTCTCACTCTGGGTGGGTAAACCCACCTTTAATTAATTCTGGGTCTTCCATTATAATTGTTGGGGCCGACTTCTTATTCTGCACTTTGTAATTATCCGATGACCAATCCACAAAAGGAGATTTGGTCCTTATACGATTACCGACATGATTAATCCTCAATGGGGATTAATCCAATAACAATAATAATAATAATGACATGATTAATCCACAATGGGGATTTAATCCAATAACAAAATAATAATAAGAATGCTCTTCGCAGTTACATCATTTCAACAATTCGGAGAGCCGAGCCAAACTTGCAGATGAATTTGAAGCAACGTCATAACATCACCACAACCATAGGGGAAAAAACAACAGCCACCTCAGCCTCCAAAAGTCGTCAATGTGGACAAAATCCCATCGCCCGATATGACACCAAGAAGCCCCACACCAGTGGTGGAGGAAACCCAATAGACAACACCAGTGGGAATGGACATTGATGTGCCAGAAGGGGAAAGGGACAATAGGTCAAGGACGTAGAAAACCATTTGCACCCTAAAAACCTTGAAGAAGCTACGAGAGTCAATGGGATGACCCTGAACCAGCCAGAAACGATCATGCAAGAAAGGTCACACAAAACCATGTCGGAATAGCCACAGGAGTGCACAATGGAAGATGTCACCGGTCGGGCAGAGGAGTATGTAGAAGACAAAACGATGGAGGTTGGAACCTTGAGTCAGCCACCACAGTGCAAGGGAAAACAATCAGTACCACGATCACGCTGCAAGCAGGCCACCATAGTCATAGTCTTGCCCATGCATTCTAGAAGTGGTACGTATCACAGGTAACATGTTAGGCAACGTGGAGAAATTGAGGTACTCAGACCATGATGTGATTGACACGAACAAGTTCTCAGAGTTTGCCAAGAAAGTTTACTTGGACACTGTGGGTATAGGATCCTTTGGCGATCCAATTAACCAACCAAGCCATTGGGTAGTCAGACTGGAAAAAACCGGGATTCTAGGCCTATTGGATATCCCACAGTTTGGGAGGGGCTGAGATGCAAACAACTTTGTCAAGAAGGTGATGGCAGTCACCCACGGAGGATACCTGTGGCTGGAATAGATCGTCCCAATAGACGTAGATCTCATTGCATACATCCCAGTGTTGCCAACATGGGGGGAGACAATCATGCAGTTCCTGGATGAAAATACAAAGGAGAAGGAATTGGTCGAGGAAATGAAGAAAAATCATGGTACAGAAAGGGGGTCATGCAGAATCATAATCAAGCATATTAGTGACGCAACGATAAGAATGGCCACAAAAATCATGGCATGCAAGTTACTCAGGAAATGCCTCAAGGAGGAAGTCCCTGTCGGGGTTGTCACAGTTGCAGCACCGTGTGCAGAGGGAACCACACTCAACTGGGCCCCATACTTGTTGAATCTGTTCTTGGAGTACTGCAAGGACACGCAGAACCTGGGGACAAAATTTCACTATTCATGGCTACTCATCCTGATTGCCTTGGTCGGATGGAAGGATCCTAAGTATTCATTCTTTTCCATGAGATCCATTCCTTGCCATGCAACGTGATACCTATCGTTGGGGATAACTCAAGACCCAAAGAAAAAAAGGGTGAATGCATGCATGTTCAAAGGATATTACAATAAATTGCAGGAAATCATCGCCAACACTTGGTGGATTACACTAGAAGTGGTCACACAATATCAGGGTATAGCAAGCTTCAAAGTGACAAGGAATACAATGTGGATACAAGCATGGAAGGATCACAACAATCAATGGCTACAACTACGGTACTGCGTCAAGGAAGAGGATGTAGAAATGGCCATCAAGGATTAGAACGATGAATGGAGGATTCCAGTCTTGAATCAAGAGATGCCCACAATTAAGGAGGCGGAGGAAGGACATGAACAGACACCTGCAGAAGACAAAGCGGTGCCTAAGAAGCCAAGGACTGGTCAGAACTAGGTGCAATCAAAGAAAGGGGGTGTGTCCAACAAAGGCACTCAGGCGAACAACACCCAGGAGCCACCGGAATAGGGGAAACAGACCAAGACAACAGAGGGAACCACATCAAGTGCTACTCAGCAAGAGCAAGGTCAAACCAAGAGGCCAATCATACAAATGGTGAGTGCGTGCAAGAAATCTAAGGTGCACAAAACACCACCAGAATACATGATCACAGAGGAGGACACAAACCTCATAGCCCAAATGGTCTAGGATCATACAACATAAGATTTTGACGAAGCTCAACACCAAAGGGATAGGATGTAGGATGAGTTGGAAGACATGAGGAATATCCTCAAGAAAATTAGAGAAACACAGAGGGTCATCAGAGGAATAGAGTTAGACCCAACAACATCATAGATAGGAGCCAAGGATGGATCAAGCGAGCAGGATAGGATCCAAACAACAACACATCCAAGCTAGAAATTTCACGTTACACCTAGAATGCTATGCATGGATGAAATTGTGGGGCAGACACCCTTGAAGGATTTGGCCCAAATACAGTTGGTAATGACACAGATACCAACCAAGGCCTTGTATAAACTGCAAGTCAACACCATTCAGGAGGTACATTCACGCGCATTCACAAACACAACCGAATTGCAGCATACAAAGGACAATCAATACGAGTTGGAATTGGTACTTGAGAAGGTCAAGCTCGAGACCAAAGATAAAAAGGACCGTGCAGATAGGCTAGAGAAGGGATTGGCCGTAGCCTATGAGAAAATTCCAAACGGTGTGTAGACAACAGAGCTCACAATGACGTGGAAGATTGGCCAGATTGTGCATACAATCGATCAATATAGGTAGGAGATTGAGCACCTCTGAGAACAAGTCATACCTACCACTCTGCCAGAAGTGAAGGAGAAGAGGAAGCAGAAAGAAATAGTACAGATAAAGGAGATGGAGTGACAAGTCTGCATAGCGGCTGAATTGTTTGAGAAGGAAACACAACTATGGGACCAGGAAGAAGGAAGGTTAAGCACAACTATCCAGGACCTCAAGCATAGGCAAAAGATAATGTCGATCACTGAGCACATTAAAGGAGTGCAAGATATGAATAAGATGCAATCAAAACTCATAGCTACGTAGAGACAGAAGAAGGAGCACCAAGCTCAAATGGAACCACTCCAAGAGTGGGAAACAGAGGTCATTGTGTAGGCAGAAGACATAAAGAATAACATGGCACAAACTTAAGTGGAGTGTGCAGAGATGATCAATGATGAGATTGCAGTGCAGGTATTAGACGTACTCAGGGAGAATACCGTGCATGCTCAAACACAAGCAAAGGAACTCACAGAGAAGTTCTAGACTCTCACAGGAGAGATCGAAGAAGTGCACAAGGTTTAGGTGGCTCAAGACGAGCCACATGTCAGTGTTTGGGGCCTGTTGGATGCAGGCCTAGCTAGGAAGAAAGTCTATTTTTGGAGGAAAAACATTCAAAAGATAGTTGGAAGGAAAAGCAACACGTGTAAGAGAAGCAGATGAGGTGCACATGGAAGGAAGACCTAACAATGCTAGGGTTATGGTTTTTGTAATGCATTGTAATGCCTGGTGAGCCGAGGATATAAATAATTAGTACTTAGGAGAGGCAGATAGAGAGGAAACCCATAGGGGGACAAAAATAGAGAGAGTTGTAAGAACTGTAGGAGTCATTAAGCTGGTGAGCTAGAGAAGGAGTGAGTGACTCGGTCTCGAGGGTTAGATCGCAGGTTGAGGATATTGGTGCAATCTAGTCAGCATCACAAGGATCAAGGAGCCTGTGGGAGAGAGGAAGAACTAATATTGTAACCACGCACGACGTGATATATTTCTAAACTATAATAAAAGCTCGAGAGCCAAAGCTTTGTGGATGTAGCTCAGGAGGGGTGAACCATGGTAACATTGTGTTATGTGAATGAATGAATGAATCTTTATGTCTGATTAATTGATGACTGTTAGATAAATGACGAAACTAAGTAGATCTAGTATTCCACATGCATGCATAGAATGAATGTTATAACTAGATGTTGGATTGAATGAATGATATTTACAGCGCACAACCTAAAATATCGCTTAGTCTCAGGTTGCAAACACCTGAGTATTTCAACCACCCATAGAGCTATCTCGGGTGAGACTGTGCAGTACATTCTATGTACTGCGTTTCCTTCTGGTTTACCAGAGGGGCCAATAGTTTTAAAGGGATTTTTTTGGGAAGCTTACTAAACCTGAACCAGGGTCAATTTGTGATGGTAAATTAGAAGCAAAATACCCCATAAATAATCCTCAAGACTAATAGAAGAGAGATACCAAATCCAACATGACTAAAAGGGATTACAGCCCTAAAGGATTTCTAAACCCTAGCTCAAAGCAAGAGACTCCATTAGCCAATATATAAGACACTAATATTTGCATTAGAGATTGAATATTGTTGCATTGGTAAACATGAATTTGAGATATTGAATTGTTCAAGTTTTGATTTAAATTTTACATGTTTTAAGCTATCTTGTGCCCTAAGGGCGTCTTGATTTTCCAAGTGATTGAGTTGTTGTAACAAGCATTAAGCTTCTACCAATAGGGCTACAACAAACTCATATTTTCTCAACAAGTTTCTCTCACTTTTGACTACTGAAATTGGCATGTAAGAAGTGAAAATTTATCTACTTGGCAAGGGCTATTGATTGGACGACTTGCTTGTTGATTTTGTTGGTTAAAATTTGTTTTTGTAGAATTTTTTTTCTACAGACATAGGGATGTTACAATTCTCTATTGTTAACACTCTCTTACAACCCTCATTTGTCATCTAATTCATTATCTTAGCATTGGAATACTATCTCTAAGTGTATGCTAATTTGTCCAATATCATATGCTAATTAGATGATGTAATGTGCAATTGTTATAACTGTTGTCATTGCTGATATATAAACTTCCTTACTATTGCAATTTCAGGACAACAAGGTTTCTTGTTGATTCCCCATTGGTTTTGAGGCTTATATCACCATATATTGTCTTGTTTTGGTTAAATGTATAACACTATTTTGCAGGTACACAACCTTGGAAACCATTTAAAAATTCCAAAGACTCTCTCCTCAAGCCTCAAATCCATCTTTGTCCTTGACCTATAGGGGTGTTCTTCTAGCTCCTTGAATTCTTCCCTTGCAAATCCCATAGGGTCACCTGGGGAGCCTCTCTTGTTTTGGACTTTTCCTTCACTAAAAGGAGCGGAGTATCTATTGAGGTGCCAATGATAGGTATTCCCAGTTGTGTCACACACCTGTTGTTTTGGTTGGGATTTTCCCAAGCTACAATATGTGTGTTAACAACTCCTTTTATTTGAGAAAAAAATTCTCCCTCCTATCCCTAATAATTTAGAAAAAATCATAGTCCATAAGGAATACGTCGACGATAAATATGGCTAGTCAAGGTATTTTTAACATCTAATGCATGATGGTTGATGAATACATTGTAGTAGTAATAGTTATTGGAATCAACAACAATGAAGGTTGAGGTTGACATATTGAATTCCAATTGAAAAATAGAAGCACAAATGGGAAGGCTTTGGATGGTCAATGTGATTGATACATATAGTGAGGGAGGATATTAGAAACTAGTTTTGGAAGGATGGATAAATTCTAGGGAATATTGTAAATGGTGATGGTGTGATGAGATATATATACACATTATATCCTAGCGGGTTAGCTCAATCACATTGAATACACTATTTTAAGGCATATTTCGTCGCAAGGTCTTCAGTTCTAGTTTAGATGCATATCAAGTCCCACTAAGTCCAACTAGGTGTCAATGACTATTTTGGCTAGAGGTTGAGTTTCCCTCCATCTTGATATTCTAGGGAAAAGTGATGGATATCGCAAGGTTTTCTAACCATAAATCCCCAAAGGTTAACACAATTGGTTGAACCATCTACCCAAGGTATGTTTCCAACAGGGAGGTGATAGGTTACATGTACAAATATTGTCAAGTCCCTTGATATTACTTGTTGAAATTACTAAGACAACTGAGAGGGGGGGTGAATCAGTGGTTACTGTGCTTAAACAATTTTAATTCAATTAAACCATTTTTAATTTTTCTCCAAGTGACCATCAATATTATACTACATATGGACAACATAAATAATGAGCATCACTCACACATAATATAAACACAGAGACAGATTTTCACGAGGAAACCCATAAAGGGAGAAAACCTCTTGTTCTTCGAAATGATAAGCAGTCTTTTAAGTTCTGTACATCATCTATAATTGAGCACCAATTCAATGTGAGGCTACTACCTCTGTTTTACAAGCTCTAACTTGTTTGAGAGCACCAACTCTCTGATTTTTCTAGCACCCACTAGAAAGAAGCACCAACTCCCTGAGTGTTCTAGCATCGACTGGATGGAAGTGCCTACTTCCACTTATACAAGCACCAACTTGCATATAGAAAACTCTGTGTTTTTGGAAGCACCACCCTGCCACCCTGTTTTCTAGCCACAACTAGATGGAAGCTACAATTCCCAATATTCAAGCACCAACTCGAATATCAGAGGACCACAATCCTCCCTAGCACCACTCTACCTCCTTGTTTTCTAAATAAATGATTGAATAACCAACAACACAGATAAATCGATTCTTACCACTTCTTCTCTGTTCTGTAAATTTGGTCTGCTTCTAACTGTTCTGTAATTCTTCTCTTCCTCTGTCTGTTCTGCAATTCTTCTCTTCCTCTGTCTGTTCTGCAATTCTTCTCTTCTTCAAGTTGTTCTGCAATTCTGCTCTACTTCAAGCTGTTCTGCAATTCTGCTCTTGCTTCTGTCTATTCCTCATCTGTTACTCATCTCTGAGTTTTATCTCACACTGCGCATACTGTCGATCTCACATTGTGCATACTATAATTTTCTCTTTCTTATAGTTCAACTCATTTTTCATTCAGAACGACCAACCCTCTACAGTCATTGCATCTCCATTTTATCCTATACCACCTATTCAGTTACACCTTGAATCTCCAAGAAAACACAACAGCAATTGAATCACCAACCATCCAAGAATCATGATTCAGTTATGCTAACTGAATCGTAACTGATCGATTACCTGTGAGGTGAAATAGTAACCCTTCGATCAAGTTTCCAATTAATCAATACTGTTGGATTAAATCCGTAGGATTTCACA
This sequence comes from Picea engelmannii, assembly GCA_009831015.1. Taxonomy (NCBI): domain Eukaryota; kingdom Viridiplantae; phylum Streptophyta; class Pinopsida; order Pinales; family Pinaceae; genus Picea; species Picea engelmannii. The sequence goes on from ML777476.1 coordinate 135,780, forward strand.
TTTATCTCATATGCCCACTAGTTGTGACCGAGCACTAAAAAAAATTTGAATTTCGTGATTTCGCATCTCGACATTCCTATGATGAAGGGTCTCGACACTCCAAGTCACGATCGCCGAGACTCCAAGATGGAGTTTAGCACCGCTAGTTTCTTCCCCTCACGTGACCACCGGCGGTGACCACAGGCTGCGCCAAAAGGTTCTTTGTATTTCGCAAACTGATGAACTTCATCGAGCCTGATCAACGATTGAGATATCCAATGATCCGACGGTCCAAATCTCATCACGATCTCACATATAATGATTTCTATGATGAAGGATCTCGATACTTCAAGTCGCGATCATCAAGACTCCGAGATGGAGCTTAACACCGCTAGCTTCTTCCTCCATCTTCCGTAGATGTAACCATTGGCTGTGACCACAGCCTTATTCAAAAACTCATTTTGCACTTTCGCGTCTCGGGTATTCTGTGATGAGTCCTCTCAACTCTCCATGTCACGAACTTCGAAATAGAGCTTGGCTTCTCTAGCTCTACTCTCCAGCTCTCTAAAATGTGACCACGAGATATGACCACTCCCCAATCAAATGAGCACTTCACTCCTTTGACTTTCTAGTCAGCGAAACGTTAATCCCTCTCCACATGTCCCTCTTGGATCAACGGTCAAGATCTTATCGTGATTTCACAACTTCACGGGCCTTCTTCATGCCTGATCAATGGTCCACGATCTTGATGATTCATCGGTCCAGATATTTTCATGATCTTGCATATCGCGAGTTCCCACACCATGCTCTGTTGACTCCTCCAATGTGCAAGTCAGTGAAATTATAATCGCTTTCCACGTGTCCTATGACTCCAATGGTCAAGGTTGTTATCGCGATTTCACATATCGCGAGTTCGAACCTCTTTCCTTTGGATTTTCGGATCTGCGAAACTCCGAAACGAAACCTTTGTCGTGCTTTGATTATTTTCCTCCTTCTGAGCTTACACTGTTGATCTTGCCATTATCGCTACGCTACTGATCGTGCTGATCTTCTCCATCTGATCATGCTAATCTTCGCCATCAATGACAAATTCACATACTTTGCCTCTGTTTAAAAACATTCCAACAATCTCCCCCTTTGGCATTGATGGAAACTCCTTGAAAAACATGCACTAAACCACTGTAGCATCCGTGAAATTTACAACACTTTCTCCCCCTTTGACATCAATGTCAAAGAAGAAACACACTCCCCCTGAGTTGTTACGATACATACTCCCCCTGTCAACTATGAGAAGCTTATAAATACAACAGATATTCAATAAGTACTTCCCCTGATCAGGTGAACAGATTAGATGAAAGAAGTTATAACCCCCAACTTTTGACAAAGATATCCAAAAGGGGTCGCTGCTAATGGTTTAGTAAAGATATCAGCTATCTGTTCTATGGAAGGAATATAATTCACTTGAACAATTTTGTTTGTAACTTGTTCTCTGAGAAAATGGTATTTTATTGGTATGTGCTTAGATTTTTAATGAAGTACATGATTCTTAGAGAGACTGATGGCACCGGTGTTATCACAGTGAAGTGGAATGGGATCAGTGTAAGTTACCTTCAAATCTGCAAGAGTTTGTATCATCCATAAAATTTGTGTGCAGCAAGTAGCAAAAACAATGTATTCTGCCTTTGTAATTGATAATGAAATGGATCCTTGTTTTTTACTAAGCCATGCTACTAATGAGTCACCCAAAAAGAATTCTCCTCCACTGGTGCTTTTTCTCTCATCAACACAGTTTGCCCAATTGACATCTGAATAAGCAGTTAACTGAAAATTCCGATTTCTGGGATACCACAGACCATAAGTCATTGTTCCCTTCAAGTATTTGAATATCCTTTTGACAATTACCAGATGACTTTGTTTAGGAGCAGACTGATAGTGACCTACCATTCCAACAACTTGCATTATATCAGGATGGGAAGTTGTGATGTACAAAAGACTGCCTATCATTGATTGGTATGTCCTTTGATCAACATCGGGTGACATATCATCTTTACTGAGCTTGCAACCAACCACCATAGGTGTACTAACAGGAGAGGAATCCTCCAACTAAAATTTCTTCAACATCTCTTTCAAATATTTTTCTTGAGAGATAAATATTCCTGCAGAACTCTGATTTACTTGTAAACCAAGAAAATATGACATTTCTCCTATCATGAACATCTCAAACTCTGTTTGCATAGATTTAGAAAACCACTGAATAGATGATTCATTAGTACAACAAAAAATAATATTATCTACATAAACCAAAACAACTAGTAAATTATCACCTTCAAACTTAATGTAGAGATTGTTATCAACAATACCTTTCTTGAACCCTTTGTCTTGTAAAAATTTGTCCAGTCTATAATACCAAGCTCGTGGTGCTTGTTTCAGTCCATATAAGGCCTTCTTCAACTTGCAAACATAATTAGGATTATCTGTCAATGAGAATCCTTCAGGTTGCTCCATATATACTTCTTCCTCTAGATCTCCATTAAGAAAAGATCACTTAACATCCATCTGATACACTTTAAAGTTCTTATGGCATGAATATGCAAGGAACATTCTGATGGCCTCCAATCTTGCCACTGGTGCAAAAGTTTCATCAAATCCCTGACCTTTAACTTGTGCATACCCTTTACAGACCAATCTAGGTTTATTTCTAACAACTTGTCATTTTTCATTCATTTTATTTTTGAACACCCATTTGGAACCTATTACATTCTTATCTTCAGGTCTAGGGACAAGCTCCCAAGTATTGTTCTTCTCAATCTGATCAAGCTCTTCATTCATTTCTCTAATCCAATCATCATGCTGGCTGGCTTCATCAAAATTTTTAGGTTCAATCATAGATAAAAACAACAACATGAGATTGTTCTGAGTCTTTAATCAATTTCCTTCTTGTATGAACTCTTTTATTTATATCTCCAATTATCTGATTTTCAGGATGATTCTTTCTAACAATTCTGAGAGGTGATTTTTCTTCTTTCTGCTGATTTGTGTCAGCCTGAGTATTCGTATCTTCATCTGATTCACATTCTTCTCTTCTTGATCCTTGGACCTGTTCATCTTCATATTCAACTATATCTTCTGTACTTGGTTCAACACTGTTTACATTTCTGACTAGGATTTCTTCATCAACTTTTATGTCTATACAATTAACTAGTTTATGCAATGTCTTATTGTAGCATCTGTACCCTTTACTATTTGTAGCATAACCCAATAAGATACCTTCATCAGCCCTGTCATCATATTTGCCAATATTTTCATCATTATTATTAATGTAACATTTACTCTCAAAGACTTTAAAATGCTTAATTGAAGCAGGTCTTCCAAACCATAGTTCATAAGGAGTCTTGTCACTGTGTGGTCTGAGATGTTCTTTGTTAAGGATATGAACCACTGCATGAATTACTTCCACCCAATATGTTTGAGGTATGTTCCTTTCATTCATCATTGATATTGCTATTTGTTGGGTACGTGTTATATTCTTTGCACGCGACAGAGTGTTTGAGCGCCTGCGCCGGGCGCGCAGGGGGGTGCAGGGGGGCGGAGCCCCCCGCGTGGCGGTTCGGGGGCAGCGCCCCCGATTTTTTTTTTCTCAGGCTGACATATTTTCGCCGGGCCGAGCCGACATATTTTCGTTGGGCCGACATATTTCCGGGACGACATATTTCTGAGACCACATGATATTAGGTGGTTTTTCGGCACATGGTTTTTTGCCGATGGTTTTCTATTTCCGGTTAAGGAATTAGGGTTTTGGACTAATCCAGGTCATTGGGTTAGGGTTTTGGATGCCGCTGGCTCCTATATGTATATTGTATTGTACACAATGTAACACAATGTATGAATATAATATATGCTGGTTTTCCCGATTTGGGTTTCCAGGTGAAAAATCTCTGTGTAATGTTTGTATTTGCCATTGTATCTTTTTCTGTTCTTTTCTGAATATCAGTTTGTAGTAGATATTGTACAAGGTTAGAATTTACAGTATTGATCTATTCTGCCTCTCAAGAACTCCATTTTGTTGTGGAGTCCTTGGAATTGTGTACTCTCTTTTGATTCCATGTTTATCATAGAACTCTTTGAAGTTCCATGAGCTAAACTCTCCTCCTCTATCAGACCTTACTGCCTTCAATCTTTTTCCTATTTGATTCTCAGTTAGAGCCTTAAACACTTTGTATTTTTCAAATGCTTCAGATTTTTCCTTCAAAAAAGCAACCCATGTTAGTCTAGAATAGTCATCAATAATCAACATAAAATAATTTTCTTTTTCTGTACCTTCTTTCCTTGATGGTCCACATAAATCCATATGTACTAACTAAAAAGGTTTTTCTGTTGAAGGAAAGTTTTTTGATTTGAACTGAGTGCGAGTAAGTTTTCCTATCTGGCAAGGTTTACAAACAAAGTCGTATGGTTTTGATATCTTCGGAAGATCTTTTACTGCCACATTGTTTTTGAGCTTGATTATATGATAAAAATTTAAGTGTCCAAGTCTCCTATGCCATAGCCAACTTTCATCATACTTGCTTAAGTAACATTCTTCTTTTTCTTCTTTTAACACATAGACATTGTTTTCTGTTCTTATCCCTTTTGCAACTAGTTGTCCTGAATTCACCGATTTTATTCTACAATCTTTAGAGGTAAAAATGACTTCACATCCTCGGTCACAGACTTGACTGAAACTAAGCAGATTATGTTTCAGGCCTTCTACAATCAACACATCTTGAGCTTTCCCTTTGTCATTACTCACACTTACCATTCCTTTACCTTTTATTTTTCCTGGTGCATCATTTCCAAAAGTTACATTCCTTGATTTGCTTTCACTTAGAGTTAGAAACTTACTTTTGTCTCCAGTCATATGTTTGGAACATCCACTATCAATATACCAGGGATTCTTTTGTCTTTGGGCTGATAACACTAACCCGCACTGGTCATCTTCTTTCATCTTCCAAACCTTGAAATTTTCAGCAGCAGGATTCAGATTTGGCTTATAGTTTCTTAAGTGACAGTCTGCATCTTTATGTCCATAATTATGGCAGTTGTAACATTCTGGTTCACTGAATAACATATAATAATGATTGTTATGCTCATAATTGTTGTTGTGTTTCACCTGTGTCCTTCTCCCAGTCATCACATGATTTATAGTTTGTGATTGTTTGTTGCTCGGCTGTCTCAATCTTCTTGAAAAACTTGATTGCTCATATCTAAATCTTAAAGAACACTTTATATCTTTGTGACCAAAGTTAGAACAAAAAAAACAATAACCATAGAAAAATCCTTTGTACCTTGAAAAAGTCTGTCTTCTTTGAGGAGGTTGATTTCTTTCATGCCGATAATCTCTCTGATATATAGATTCGGTTCTGGTACTTTTTCTTTCATTCCTTCTTGGTGGCTGATTCTCTTTCTTTGTTTCTGCAGAGTGACTGTTGTCAGTGTTTGAGGATTTGACAAACTTGATAGGTTCTGTATTACTTGGATGATCAATACTTGATCCTTCTTCATACCCTAATCCAACTTTCAACTTTGGGTTTCTTTGCTAATTTAGAATGGAGGTTAATCCTTCTGAGGCTTTAATATTTGGCAGATTTTGGTGATACAATCCCTTAAACTTCTCCATTTCTTTTCTGGTTTTTACTATCTCTTCTTCTAAGGCTTCACACCTCTCTTTCTTCTCTGACAATTGTTGTTTCAGTATGTCTTCTATTTTCTTTGCCTCTTCTAACTCCACTTTTAGTAGAGAAAAGTGTTCATCAGGTTTTTCACCATCAATTTGAAACTGCTTCAACAACTGTTTTTGTTTTCTCTTCTTACATCTAAGTCTGTCAATTTCTTCCAAAGAACTGATTAATTCACCTTCCATATCCACCACAGCTTCTTCATCATCCATTTCACCTCCTGTGTGTTCATCGTCAAGATCTCCCATAGCCATAAGCATAAAATCATTCACTTTGTCTTCACATGATGAATCACTATMTATGTCTTCTGAGGAATTGTCATTATTTGCACACAAAMTTTTCTTYTTACTATATTTCTTGAATTTGTACTTCTTTTCATCATYAGAGTTCTGKTCCTTTTTCTGRTGGGGACACTTRGAYGMAAAATGACCTATMTTACCACAGTTAAAACATTTGAAGGGAAGCTTGCCTTGATATTTTCMYGATCCTTTCTTTAACCTTCTCACAAATTTTGCSTCAATATCWTCTAAATYTGAATCRGTRTTCTTGKCTGCTTTAAAAGATKYTTCTCTWGTAATSGATTTATCTTTGTTGATTMTCATTTCATATGCAGTTAAAKTTMCTAGGAKTTGATCARTGGACAGAGTTTTAAGATCATTTAGTTCTTCTATTGCAGAGACTTTTGGATTAAATTTATCAAGCAAAGATCTTAAAATCTTCTGAACTAAAATTGATTCTTCAATCTTCTCACCAAGACTCTTCATGGCATTCACAAGTTCTTCAACTCTTAAAAAATACTTTCTAACTGTTTCATCTTCATTCATCTTTGGTTGTTCAAACTTCAACCTAAATGTTTGAAGTTTGGCATCTTTTACTTTCTCATTTCCTTCATAGTTGCTAATAAGTTTATCCCACATTTCTTTGGCAGTTTGAAGATGCATCACCTTTACAAACTCGGCTTCTACAAGTCCATTCAAGATATCATTCATTCCCTTAGCATTAAAGCTAAATTATAACTTATCATCCTTGGAAGACAACACAACAGGCTTTGTATATCTAGTCTCTACTACATCCCAAACATCAGCACCTAAGTCCATTAGGTATGTTCTCATTCTAACCTTCCAAAAGACAAAATTTGTTCCATCAAACAGATGAGGCTTACTGGTTGAAGTCCCTTCATGACTTGTCATGTTTAAGCTTACAGATCTACCTTTAAATAAAAGGAACCTGCTCTGATACCANTAAACCATTTTTAATCTTTCTCCAAGTGACCATCAATATTATACTACATATGGAAAACATAAATAATGAGCATCACTCACACATAAGATAAAAACAGAGACAGATTTTCACGAGGAAACCCATAAAGGGAGAAAACCTCTTCTTCTTATGAATGATAGGCAGTATTTTAAGTTTTGTACATCATCTATAATTGAGCACCAACTCAATGTGAGGCTACTACCTCTGCTTTACAAGCTCCAACTTGTTTGAGAGCACCAACTCTCTGATTTCTCTAGCACCCACTAGAAGGAAACACCAACTCCCTGAGTGTTCCAGCACCGACTGGATGGAAGCACCTACTCCCACTTATACAAGCACCAACTTGCATATAGAAAACTCTGTGTTTTTCCAAGAACCACCCTACCACCTTGTTTTCTAGCCACAACTAGATGGAAGCTACAATTCCCAATATTCAAGCACCAACTTGAATATCAGAGGACCACAGTCCTCCCTAGCACCACCCTACCTCCCTGTTTTCTAAATAAATGATTGAATAACCAACAACACAGATAAATCAATTCTTACCACTTTTTCTCTGTTCTGTAAATCTGGTCTGCTTCTAACTGTTCTGCAATTTTTCTCTTCTTCAAGCTGTTCTGCAATTTTGCTCTGCTTCAAGCTGTTTTGCAATTCTGCTCTTGCTTCTGTCTATTCCTCATCTGTTACTCATCTCTGAGTTTATCTCACACTGCGCATACTGTCGATCTCACATTTCGCATACTGTAATTTTCTCTTTCTTACAGTTCAACTCATTTTTCATTCAGAATGACCAACCCTCCAAAGTCATTATGTCTCCATTTTATCCTATCCCACCTATTCAGTTACACCTTGAATCTCTAAGAAAACACATCAACAACTGAATCACCAACCGTCCAAGAATTATGATTCAGTTCTGCTGACTGAATCATAACTGATCGATTACTTGTGAGGTGAAACAGTAACCCTTTGATCAAGTTTCCAATTAATCAATACCATTGGATTAAATCCCCAGGATTTTGCGTTTATCTCATATGCCCACTAGCTGTGACCGAGCGCTAAATAGAATTTGAATTTTTTGATTTCACATCTCGACATTCCTATGATGAAGGGTCTCGACACTCCAAGTCGCGATTGCTGAGACTCCGAGATGGAGTTTAGCATCGCTAGTTTCTTCCCCTCACGTGACCACCAACTGTGACCACAGGCTGCATCAAAAGGCACTTCATATTTCGTGAACTTATGAACTTCATAAATCCTGATCAACGGTCGAGATCTCCAATGATCCGACGGTCCAGATCTCATCGCGATATCACATATCGCAATTTTTGTGATGAAGGATCTCGATACTCCAAGTTGCGATCGTCGAGACTCTGAGATGGAGCTTAACACCGCTAGCTTCTTCCTCCATCTTCCGCAGATGTAACCACTAGCTGTGACCATAGCCTTATTCGAAAACTCATTTCGCACTTTCGCATCTCGGGTATTCTATTATGAGTCCTCTCGACTCTCCATGTCACAAACTCCGAAATAGAGCTTGGCTTATCTAGCTCTACTCACCAGCTCTTGACAATGTGACCACGAGATATGACCAATCGCCAATCAAATGAGCACTTCCCTCCTTTGAATTTCTAGTCAGTGAAACATTAATCCCTCTCCACATGTCCCTCTTGGATCAACGATCAAGATCTTATCACGATTTTACAACTTCATGGGCCTTCGTCATGCCTGATCAACGGTCCACGATCTCGATGATTCGACGGTCCAGATCTTTTCGTGATCTTTCATATCGCGAGTTCCCACACCATGCTCCATTGACTCCTCCAATGTGCAATTCAGTGAAATTCCAATCGCTTTCCATGTGTCCTATGACTCCAACGGTCAGGATTGTTATCGCGATTTCTCATATCGTGAGTTCGAACCTCTTTCCTTTGTATTTTTGGATCTGCGAAACTCCGAAATGAAACCTTTGTCATGCTTTGACTGTTTTCCTCCTTCTGAGATTACACTGCTGATCTTGCCATTATCGCTACGCTACTGATTGTGTTGATCTTCGCCATCTGATCGTGCTAATCTTCTCCATCAATGACAAATTCGCATACTCTACCTCTGTCTGAAAACATGCCAACAATAGTGTAGTGGCAGTATGACTGTTGTTAGACCAAAACCCGTGGGTGATTGATAAACTCATCACCGCCAGAGTTAATGGATCCACGGGAGGCTGTTAGACCATGTTGCGAGTCCCGAAGGAGGCATTGAAGACCAATTCAACAATCTCCCCCTCAACACCAATTGAGATACTCGACACCAATCGAGCGGACTCGAACCCGTAACCTTTCAGTGTGATACCAATTTAGTGGTAGTACAGCTGCCGTTAGACCAAAACCCGCGGGTGATTGATAAAATCATCACCTCCAGAGTTAATGGATCCACAGGAGGCTCTTAGACCATATCGCAAGTCCCGAAGGAGGCATTGAACACCAATTCAACATTACTAACCACTATTATAATCAAAACAAGGTTTTCCTTATAAACATATATACACACATTATATATATGCATCATTGTTATTATGATCGACACAAAGTTTCCTTTATATATGTGTGTGTGTGTGTGTGTACACACACACATATATATATAATCGACACAAAATTTCCCTTAAATGTGTGTAAAGTCCGATAGCAAATTACGGTAGCACAAAGGTTTGGGTAATGGACACAAGTTTGTTTGATAGATAATGATATGAGTTTTGATATATTTGTAGGCAAGACTATTCTAGATGGATAGTACATGTCATGCTATTTCCGGTGGTATGTGGAATGTCACATAACTCCTCACGGTTAGAGAGTTATGTCCATGTGAAGTTGGAGAACCCTTATGAGTCATCTAGAAGCCCCAAAAGGTCAAAGTATTCAAAGTGGTTGAAAAGAAGAAATTATTTAAATAATAAAGTGAAGTGATGATTGTACTATAAGTCAAAGTGGATGCAAAATAAATTATTTAAATAATAAAGTTAATGGAGAACTTACTAATTGTGGAAAGTGGTAAAGTTAAGTGGACAAGTGGTTAGAAGTGGGTTAGCCCTAAAATAAGGAAAGTGTGTTAAGATGATTAGAAGGTAAAATTATTTAAATAATAAAGTTAATGGAGAACTTACTAATTGTGGAAAGTGGTTAAGTTAAGTGGACAAATGGTTATAAGTGGGTTAGCCCTAAAATAAGGAAAGTGGGTTAAGATGATTAGAAGGTAACCCCTTAAGGAAGCTACATGAAAGTATAAATAAGAGGCAAGGGTATCTCATTCAAATACACTGCATATTGAATATATAAAAGTGACTAAGGTAACCAAAGGATATCTAAGGAGAATTTCAGAGGGAAGGTGAAGTAAAGAAGACCGAAATTCAAGGGAGGATAAATTCTTTTGATGATGGTTTCTAAGGTATGTTATTTACAGGTCATCTCACAATTTCTGCAATACAATTTTTTATACAATGATTCAGATCATGCAATCTAGAGGCCATTGAGGAAACATATCCAAGTAGCTGTAATAAAAATTTCATCTTGTGGGTCGATGTGTTTTTGGAGTTACACTCTGTGGAAAATAGGGTTTGTGGCTAGTTCTGAAACTTGTCTAAAACATATGTTTCTGGTAAAAATGTCATAACTTATTCATAACAGATCCAAATTCAGTAAGGAAAAATTTATTGGTTAGAGTACAGTCTTTATTATTATTTGTATAATTTTCAAATCCATGCAACAAATATCCCATGTGGGGCACACTCTAAAAGTTCACTCTTTAGAATAAGCCAAAATTCAACAAGGTATGCCATTTTTGCTATCACTCTTTTTATGAGAGGTTCCAAGTAGTGAAACATGGAGGAATTGCATAAAAGACATTGAAGAACATTATGTACTATTTTCAGATCTTTATTTATTACAGGTACATAGTTATGATTATTTCAAGTTAGGGTTTTTGACTAATCCAAAATTAGTCATGTGAGACTAAAGTAAAGTTTGATGAAAATGCTAGTCTCTTGTTGTTAAAGTTAAGGAATGTTTGTAGATATGTGATCATATACGCTAGGTCTATTACAGAGTTACAAATTAGATTTGGATGATGAAATTGATGAGGGATTTTGGTTGAGGTACTTGTTGGGTACATGGTTGAGACAAGTAGTTGATGAGTTGGCACATACATAAGGTGTATAGTTGATGATGTTGGTACATATTGATGAGTCACAATTAATGTGTATTTGATGCATGGTTGGTACATATTTGGTGTGTGGTTGATGCACTCATTGATGGCACAGGTTGAGGTACATGTTGGTGCATGGTTGATGCACTTGTTTATGGTACAGGTTGATTACATGTTATTTGGTTCAGGTTGGTACAGGTTGTTTGGTGCAGGCTGATTGGTACAAGTTTACAACAATATATCTCACAATGATAGTGTGACAGTGGTTCCATCATTCTACTTATATTTCAGGGCATTTGGATGGGGCAAGGACAGGTGGTTATAGACACCTTCCAGTTGTACCCAGAGAACATAGGGGGTTGTAGCCTCCTTCTGGTTGTAGCCAGAGAATTGGGGAGTTGGAGCTTGCCTCAAGTTGTATCCTGAGAAATTAGGGGGTTGGAGCCTCCTTCTAGTTGCAGTTGGAAAAAAAAGGAAGTTGGTGTTTCCAATGAATGTAATTCTTAAAAAAATATAAGAAAAAAAATTCTGCGGTTTTTTCCCGCTTTGGGTTTACACATAAAAACACTAATGTACTGTGTATGTCTATGATTGCTCATTTTTTCATTGTTTATTTACTCTTCAACTATTGGATGATAATGCTACATTGATATAACACTTGCATTTTATGGTTAAAAGGGATTAAATTTCTCTATTACTGATTCACTCCCCTCTCAGTAATCCAATAATTGGTATCAGAGCAGGTTCCTTCAGAAATCAGTTTAACCACTGAAAGGTAGATCATGGAGAGAAACAACATGTATAAAAATGGAATAATATAGTTTGATGGAAATAAATATGCATTCTGGAGCAGAAGGATGAAAACATATATACAAGCACAGGGATTTGAAATTTGACAATCAGTAGTAGATGGATACAAAGAACCAACAGTTCTGCCAACAAGTGAAAATGCAATGAAACTCAGTGAAAATAACTCCAAAGCCATAAATGCACTTTTGAATGGTCTTGGTGAATCGATATATACCAAATTTGTACATTGTAAATCTACTAAAACCATTTGGGACAAACTTCAAAATATTATGAAGGAGATTCAAAAGTCAAAGCAGCAAAACTTCAAACTTACAGAGGTCAATTCGAACAACTAAAGATGAAGGAAGATGAGAATATTGTAGCTTACTTATTACTAGTCAATGAAACAATGAATGCAATGATAGGAATGGGAGAAGAAATTGAATAATCTGTAATTGTTCAAAAGGTACTAATATCTCTTCCTATGAGATTTGATCCTAAGATATCAACACTAGAAGAAAGAGCAGATATAGACTTAACAAGCATGGACAAACTACATGGAATATTCACAGCATATGAAATGATAATTGAACATGAAAATCCAGATATAAAAGCAGCTTTCAAAGCATCCAAAAGGTCAAAGAAAAAGGGAAAGCAAAAGGAGCATAGCAACAACAGTGACTTCTCAAAATATGATGAAGAAGAAGTGGCCAACTTTGTCAGAATATTGAACAAGGGAACCAACGACATATATAAAGGTAAGATTCCATTGATTTGTTTTAATTGTGATTGTATTGGTCATTTTGCTAACAAATGTCCTCATAAGAAAAATAATAGGAATGATGAAGATTACTTAAATATCAAACAAACATATAAAGGAAAAAGAACCAAGAAGAAAGATTTCAAGAAAATCTTATGCACCAAAGAAGACATCTCCTCATCAGATGAAGATGAAGTCAGTGACAATGAGACAAAAAGAGTTCTATTCATGACAATAGAAGACTCAGATAAAGAAGACACTGAAGAATAATATGAAGAGGGAGAAGTTGACTACCAAGAAGAATTATTGAGTGCCATACAAGTTATAAGAAGAGAAAAGAAGAAAAACAAGAAGCTACAAGCAAAACTAGACAAAAAAGAAGACACTCAGGAACTAGAACAAAAGATCATGAAATTGCAGGTTCAAATAGAACAAGATAAAAAAATTGAAGAAGCACTCAAAGAATAGTTAGAAGAAAGAGATAGAATCATTGGAAATTTGGAAGCAAAGATTGTCACATTGAGAAAGGATCTTCAAAAGAAAAATATGCAGAAGAACTCAAAAGTTCTGGATGACATTATCAACAGTCAAAAGCCTTATCATGACAAGTCCAGACTTGGATTCAATCAGACAGAAAATGGATCAAGCTCCAAACAAACAGAACAATAAACATACCCAAAAAGTTATGCAGAAAAAATCAAAGGGGATAGGAAGTTCTACAAGGAAGATTAGATAGACACTCGTCCACCGAGAAGATTCTGACTTCGGAATCAATGATTGACAGAAACAAATAGGCATCAAGAAGAATATGGATTCATAAGAGTAACTCCTTTCATAAGATCTTCAAATCCCAGGTATCAAACTATATATTTTTGGTTTATGTTATGCATGTAATAATTTTGGACATAAAACTGTAAATTACAGAGCTAATAGCAGGAACATAAACAAATTTAAAAGTCATACACAAAATGGATATCCAATAAGGCTTAGTGAAACACAGAGAACAAGCTACAATAGGTTTGAATCATTGAGCACTGAAGTGGAATGCTACAAGTGTAACAACTTTGGACACATGGCCAAATATTGTAGCATGACAGTCCCTCCTAGAGAACCACAACAAAACAACAACAGTCACAGACTGGAACCTCATAAGAGAACATGGATAATAAAGCATAATCAATATAGCAATGAAGAATGTACACTCGCTCTACAATATAAGTAGAAGAAATGTGGTTGATATGTTAACAGTGGTTGTTAAAAACACATGACATGTGATAAAAACAAGTTTCTTACATTAAGAAAGGAAAGAGATGGATCAGTCTCCTTCGGAAATGATGATTCAGTTAAAGTCATTGGAAAAGGCACAATCAGAATTGGAAACAAGAATACCAAGGCAGAAAATGTTCTAATAGTAGAAGATATGAAACATAATATTCTAAGTGTGATTAAAATGTGTGACCAAGGTCATAAAAGTACTTTCAATTCACAAAAGTGTGAGATAAGAAAAGAAGGTTCAGAAAAATTGATTGCAACAACTGCAAGAACTTCAAGCAACATATATGTATTAAGTGAAATTGGAAATGAAAAGTGTTGTCTAGGAAAGGAATATGAAGGTTGGTTATGGAATAGAAGAATGGGTCACATACACTTTGATAACCTTGTCAAAGTCAATAAAAAGGAAACAATTAGAGAAATGCCCTAGATCACGAAACCAACCAACACTTTATGCAAGCATTATCAACAAGGAAAGCAAATAAAGACCAGGTTCAAATCAAAGGAATATTCAACAACAAGACCACTGGAAATTGTGCATACAGATCTAGTTGGACCAACTACAACAAAGGGTTTAAAAGGTGAGAAATACTTTATGTTATTAGTTTATTATTATACAAGAATGACTACAACTTTCTTTCTCAGGAATAAGTCAAAATATTTTGAAAACTTCAAGGTCTATAAGGAAATGGTTGAAAATGAAATGGATTAAAAAATAAAATGTTTCATATTTGATAATGGAGGAGAGTTCACTTCAAAGGAATTTATGGAATACTGCAGCAGGCATGAAATAAAAAGGAAATTCTTTATTGCTAGGACACCTCAACATAATGGAGTTGTTGAAAGAAAGAACATGACAATACAAAAAATGGCTTGAACAATGCTAATGGATTCCAAATTGACATATATTTTTTGGACACATGTTGTGCATACAAAAATTCACATTCAAAACATAGTAATTCTCAGAAATAACACTAACAAAACTCCCTATGAGCTATGGAAATGAAGATCAGTAAATGTGAAGCACTTCAGAGTATTTGGAATCAAATGCTACATCAAAAGAGAAGATGGAAGAATGGAAAAGGTTGACTCTCGTGTGGACAAAGGAGTACTTTTTGGTTACTCAAGTACAAGGAAAGCATACAAGTGTTACAATCTGAGCTTGAACAAAGTTGTGGAAATCATCAATGTAACAATTGATGAAAAATGTGGACGCGAATTAAAGGAAGAAGAAATGAATCAATGGAACAAATTTATGAAGAATAAGTAGAAGATGAAGAAGAAGTAGAAGGGGAAGATGAAGAGGATTAGACAGAAGTAGAAGAGAAATTTCAACAAGTGCCTCCAAAGACACCTAGCAAATGAGTACAAAAGAATCATCCTTCAGATTAGATTATCAGAAACAAAGATGCAGAAGTTGAGACTAGAATAAGAATCTGTTCACCAAAACAAATTCACCTAGCACTCTTATTTATGATTGAACGAAACAATTTTGAAGAGGCCAGCAAGGATGAATTATGGAATATGGCCATTGATGAAGAATTGGATCAAATAGAGAAGAATGATGGGAATTGGTTCCAAGACCAAAGAATAAGAATGTGATTGGAAAAAAGTGGGGTTTTATAAATAAATTGAATGAAGAGGGGCAGATTACAAGGAACAAATCTAGATTGGTATGTAAAGGATACACACTGGTTGAAGGAATCGACTTTGAAAAGACATTTTCCCCAGTTGCCAGGATGGAAGCAATCCGGATGCTTTTAGATTATGCATGCTCCAAGAATATTAAAGTGTGTCAGATGGACATGAAATCATCTTTTCTAAATGGGGAACTTGAAGAAGAAGTCTAAATTGAACAACCATAAGGATTTCAGTTGTCAGAGAACGCAAATTGTGTGTGTAAATTGAAGAAGGCCATGTATGGTCTAAAACTGGCTCCTAGAGAATGGTACTCTAGATTGGATAAATATCTATAGCAGGAAGGGTTCAGAAAAGGAAGTGCAAACAACAACCTCTACATCGAGGTAACTCAAGATAGTATTTTATTAATTGAAGTTTATGTTGATCATATTATTTTTGGAAGTACTGATGATAGGTTAAGCCATAAATTTGTAAATGAAATGCAAAATGAATTTGAAATGTCATTACTTGGAGAACTATCCTTCTTTCTGGGTCTTCAGAGATGTCAAATCAACCAAGGAATTTTTATTTCTCAAACTAAGTATATTAGATAAATGCTAAAGAAGTTTAGAATGGAATATTGCAAACTAGTTACCACTCCTATGCAAACCAATTGCAAGTTGAGAAAAGATGATGATTCAAAGTCTACAGGCCATAGGAAATATAGGTCAATGATTGGTAGCTTACTATATGTGACAACATCCAGACCATATGTAATGCAGGCAGTTGGACAGGTGGCACGGTTTCAAACAACACCAAAGGAATCACATGTCTTAGTAGTTAAAAGGATTTTCATATATCTCAAATGAACAAAAGAGTTTGGATTATGGTATCCAAAAGGAAAGGATCTATCACTTATTTCCTACACAGATGCAGATTGGGTAGGTTGCATTGATGGCCAACGAAGCACTAATGGAACAACGTTTTACTTGGATAAGTGTTTAGTATCTTGGTTGAGCAAGAAACAATCATCAATATCCTTATCTATAGCCGAAGTAGAATATATTGCAGCAGTAGGATGGTGTACATAGTTTCTATGAATGAAACAAACTTTGACAGATATACATGTTGAGTATGATGAGTCCATTCCAATCTATTGTGATAATACAAGCGCCATCAGTATCTCAAAGAACCCGGTGATGCACTCCAAGACAAAGCACATTCCAATCAAGTATTACTTTCTACGGGAACAAGTTGCAGAGAATAACATCAGAGTTGAATATGTGGGCACAAAAGAACAAGTGGAAGGAATCTTTGCAAAACCTCTTCCAATAGAATCCTTTGAGTATTTTTTCCAGAGACTCGGAGTAATTTCTACTCCAAAATGAATGCTTTTGAATGCTTATCTTATATGTATTATATTTACATGAGGAAACACCATAAAGAGGACAATTCAGGTTGGGAGATTAGTTTCAGGAAGAGTTCAGTCAAGGGGAGTATCCCCAAGGAAAATTCAGTTAGGGGGAGCAGACCTATATGGAAAGATACCTTTTCCATTGATCAAAAAGGGGGAGAGATTTATCAGATGCAGGATAGAAATGCTTAGAGAGAGAGCACAGAGGCATGGTTCCAGGGGGAGCAATGGTCACAGGGGGAGTAGGAGTGATATGACTTCAGTATTGCATCAGAGTGTTGACATCAATGCCAAAGGGGGAGATTGTTGATTAATTGGGTTGGTTGTCATTGATGTCAACCCTTGAATAAAGTCCGATAGCAAATTCTGGTAGCACAAAGGTTTGGGTAATGGACCCAAGTTTGTTTGATGGATAATGGTATTATTTTTGATATATTTGTAGGAAATACTATTCTATATGGATAGTACATGTCATGTCATTTCTGGTGGTATTTGGAACGCCACATAACTCCTCACGGTTAGAGAGTTATGGCCATGTGAAGTTGGAGAAACCTCATGTGTCATCTAGAAGCCCCTAAAGGTCAAAGTGGTTGCAAAGAAGAAATTATTTAAATAATAAAGTGAAGTGATGAGTGTACTATAAGTCAAAGTGGATGCAAAAGAAACGATTTAAATAATAAAGTTAATGGATAACTTACTAATTGTGGAAAGTGGTTAAGTTAAGTGGACAAGTGGTTAGAAGTGGGTTAGTCCTAAAATAAGGAAAGTGGGTTAAGATGATTATAAAGGTAAAATTATTTAAATAATAAAGTTACTGGAGAAATTACTAATTGTGGAAAGTGGTTAAGTTAAGTGGACAAGTGGTTAGAAGTGGGTTATCCCTAAAATAAAGAAAGTGAGTTAAGATGATTAGAAGGTAACCCCTTGATGAAGC
Organism: Picea engelmannii; assembly: GCA_009831015.1. NCBI lineage: Eukaryota > Viridiplantae > Streptophyta > Pinopsida > Pinales > Pinaceae > Picea > Picea engelmannii. The sequence continues at coordinate 153,713 of ML777476.1, forward strand.
TACATGAAAGTATAAATAAGAGGCAAGGGTCTCTCATTAAAATACACTTGAGCATATTGAATATATACAAGTGATTGAGGTAACCAAAGGATATTTAAGGATAATTTCATAGGGAAGGTGAAGTAAATAAGGCCGAAATTCAAGGGAGGATAAATTCTTTTGATGATTCTTTCTAAGGTATGTTATTTATAGGTCATCTCACTATTTTCGCAATAACATTTTTTCTAGAATGATTCATATCGTGAAAGCTGGAGGCCATTGAGGAAACATATCCAAGTAGCTATGATAAAAATTTCATCTCGTGGGTCATTGCATTTTTGGAGTTACACTCTGTGGAAAATAGGGTTTTTGGCCAGTCCTGAAACTAGTCTAAAACAGGTATTTCAGATAAAACGTCATAAATTATTCATAACAGATTCAAATTAAGTAATAAAAAATGTATTGTTTAAAGTACATTCTTTAGTATTCTTTGTACTATTTTCAGATCCATACAACAAACATTCTGTGCGGGGCATGCTCTACAAGTTTGCTCTCTAGAATAAGCCAAAATTCAACAAGGTATGCCATTTTTTCTATAACTCCTTTTCTGAGAGGTTCCAAGTAGTGAAACCTAGAGAAATTGCACAAAAGACACTGACGAACATTGTGTACTATTTTCAGATATTTATTCATTACATTTAAATAGCTATGATTTATCAATTTAGGGTTGTTGACTAATCCAAAATTAGTCATGTGAGACTAAAGTAAAGTTTGTTGAAAATGCTAGTCTCTTGTTGTTAAAGTTAAGGAAGGTTTGCAAGTATGTGATCATATACACTATGTCTATTACAGAGTTACAAATCAGATTTGGATGATGAAATTGATGAGGGATTTTGGTTGAGGCACATGTTGGGTACATGGTTGAGACAAGTAGTTGATGAGTTGACACATACATGAGGTGTATAGTTGATGATGTTGGTACATCTTGATGAGTCGTAGTTTATGTGTATTTGATGCATTATTGGTAGATATTTGGTGCATGGTTGATGCAATCGTTGATGGTACAGGTTGAGGTATAGGTTGGTGAATGGTTGATGCACTTGTTTATGGTATAGGTTGATTATAGGTTGTTTGGTACATGTTGTTTGGTGCAGGTTTAAAACAATATATCTCATAGTAATAGCGTGACAATGGTTCCATCATTCTACTTATATTTCAGGGCAGTTGGATGGCGCAAGGATAGGTGCTTGTAGCCGGAGAACATAGGGGGTTGTAGCCTCCTTCTGGTTGTAACCAAAGAATTGGGGAGTTGGAGCTTCCCTAAGGTTGTACCCTGAGAAACTAGGGAGTTGGAGCCTCCTTCTAGTTGCAGCTGGAAAACAAAAAAAATTGGTGCTTCCAATTAATGTAATTCTTAAAGAAATATAAGAAAAAACGTTTTGTGGTTTTCTCCCACTTTGTACTTTGTATGTGTATGATTGCTCATTTTTTCATTGCTTATTTACTCTGCAACTATTGGATGATAATGCTACATTGATATAACACTTGCATTTTATGGTTAAAAATGATTAAATTTCTCTATTACTGATTCACTCCCCTTCTCAGTAATCCAACGATAACAATAATGAATGTGATAGGTGCATATACAGATGCACTACCATATGCTCATAGTTTTTATCATTTTATTCTAAGTGTTCATCTCAAGAAGAACTTAATGCTAAGAAACTCAAGGGTCCGATCCTTAATTTTTCATGTTTTAAGCTTTTTGTCTTTCGTCTTCATTTGAGTATTCCAAAGGCAAGCTAAAAACATAGTTTCAAATCAATAAACCAAATATGAACCTCCAAGTATGTTTCAAGGTCGATTTCCTGCAAGGTATCGACCTTGATAACCACTCTATTATATACCACTCGATAGTGATAGCTAACCAATCAAATGTTGTATGGGGTGGCCATTACCTTTGTACCCTTCACCCAAACCGAGACCCATCACAATGGGCCTTAATTCAAACCATACACCCCCCCTAGTGGCACACAAGGTACTTGCAATATTTGTTGGTGGGTTTGAACTCGTGACTTCCCATACTCTAAGCACCAAAGGAGGCTTGGAAGACCACTTGAGCTAGAGGCAGGACACCCCCACCCATCTCTAGTTATTCATAACAATAAAAATAACATTGTTAGTTGCAAAATAAATAAAACCATATGTCAAGTATCATATATATATATATATATATATATATATATATATATATATATATATATAACATTATAAAAGAGAGGGGGAGTTCAAGTTCCAACCTATCAAATGCCTCAAGATCTAACCCACTTATATTTGCAACCCTAAAAAGAAAATTTCTCCAATTTTCAACAATGATGTAGCTATAACATGATTGAGAGTCATATGCAATATTCTTTTCAAGGTGGTATAGGGATTGAAAATAGACTCCTTCGACTTGCTCCACCCACCATTTCTTTGTGGGATTGAGGCACAGTGCATCCAAACACCAACTTGATTATACATATCGCGTAAGTCGTTGTCACTCCTTTGATCAAGAAGATGGAGATAATGGACCTGATATCTCCTCAAGTTATAATGTCCAATGCAAATGAGGTCATTTAGCTCACCCATGAACTTCATGACACCTTCAATGAGTCTAATAACCAATTCAAGGAATTCCTTCAGGAGCTCATGAAGACGGTTTCTTCCATTGCCTTAGTCACTCCATGAGGCAATTGGCTCGAGTTCGAGCCAAATAATAGTAGTGGGGGCATATTGGCACCCAATTTTTTGGGTAAATATTGTGCATGCATTTCATTTTTTGCACGCACTCCAACAATTGCGTAGTGGATGACATGAGGTGTGCGCACCAATTCAAGTTTTGTTAATGCGTGTCAGTCTGAGTTTTGCCAATGCATTCCATTTTGAGTTTTTTGATGCATATCATAAATTAAGAAGACAACACATTAAGGAAATTAACCAGGATATGAAAACATGAAAGATATTGGTGCTGCAAATTTTATTTTGGGGACTGAAATTAAAATAAATCAGGAAAACAAGAAAATTTTTTTGAACCAAAGAAAACATGTTGAGTCAATAATGTGGAGGTTCAATGTGCAAGAATGTAAACCTACTAGGGTCTCTATTCATGTAGGTGTAAATTTATCCACAGATCGATGTATGAAGACACAGGAAGAGGAAGAGGATGAGGAAGAGGGCGTGTCCCATGTTTTGCATGCTAGTGCGGTTGGAAGTTTGATGTATGCAATGTTCTATACTAGACTGGACATTCCACATATAGTGGGAGTTTTGAGCAGTATATGTCAAAATCAAGGAAAGATCATTGGGTGGAAGCAAAGAGGGTTTCTAGGTATTTGTGTGGCACAACTACTTATGGATTGTGTTACCAAGGAAGACTAGGATTGGACAAAGTGTTGGACATACATGGCTTTGTTGATGCATATTGGGCTGGATATTTGGATAACAAAAGATCTACAAGTGGGTATGTGTTTAATTTTGCACTCTCACATAGTGGCACTCTCAACTACATAATTTGAATACATGGTAGTCACTCATGCAATCGAGGAAGCGGTATGGTTACAAAGGTTGTGTTTAGGTATTGATTGGTACTGTTATCAGACAAATAGGTAAGTGCAGACACAAACTAATCTCCCTAGTTTCACCACAAAACTAGAACAAAGCAAGACAATATACTAAACTTCCCTTAGATTTCAGTTATCAAATAGGAAGAGCATCCAAAACATACCTTTTAAATGTTGTAGACCTGACCTCGCCAATGTGATCCCAACTTCGTTGTAAGGCTTATGGAGAAGTATTTGCAAAGAAACACAAGCCAACGAAGACAAGAATAACAGAGTCTATTCGATATGAAACTATGTATGTGATCAAGGAATCATACAATATGGACAAATACCATTCATATAGGAAATAAAAGTATATATGTATTAAAGAATGTGGAAGAAAGATACAACCAGATGCCTTGATGTTGTCAGGTTTCTTCCAACAGTTCCTTGCTTCCCTCACATTTCTTGCTCCATGGATTTTGAGACCAACAATCTATCTTGACAAAGAAAAACTCAAAGCTACAAAAATTACTCAAGCTCACACCAAAAGCTAGCCAACTCAATCAAGCTAAATTTCCCAAGCTACCAAGCTAGCCGACTAACTTTTCCCATGAGAACTCTTCTCCTTTTATAAGCTAAAAAGGATAAGGTGAGGAGGTTAGGATGATCCCACTAAATCAGGAAAGCGAGTAAGATCAAAACCAATCGGATGCCACCTCACCATAGAAGCTTCTCCTTCTAGAAGCATCGAGAAGATGTTTGTTTTTCCCACGTATGAAAATTGCTGCACCCCTAGAACTGAGCAGAGTGGGACGACGTTGCAGGCCAGATTTAGTGCAGCATGCGACGATCTGGGATCGTCTCACCCCTAGAACTAGACAGGGTGCAAAGATCCTCCTTAATAGGGTTTTTATAAAGAAAAAGACAAATTTTTCTCTCAAGCAAAGTTCTTCTCCCTTTTTTCCTAAGGAATTCAAGCCATTGATCCTTCTAAAGACAAAGGATAGGTTTACATCATTAACGATCATAAGGGTGATGAAAATAATGTGTAATAGAGAGCCCCCCAAAGTATGAAGCTAGAAAATAGTGATAGCTGAAATACTTTGTTGAGTTTGTGTAGGGAACATGAAACACGTTGGTTAGAAACTTGCCAACAAACAAGGAAATACAGTACAATAATATATCATCACTGAGGTAGGAATTCCCATACTCAAAGTACAAATGACTCAAAGCATAAATACCGACATGCAAAAATCCATGTCAAGTAAGATAAGTCATGGCCACCAAGCATACACTGTGGATCCATGCCAATATGACTCAAATATGAACATAGCCACCAAACATACATTGTGGATATATGTGTTAAAGACTCAAATTTGAACATAGCCATGAGACATACATAGTGGATCTATGCAACAATACAATCTGAATATACTCGAACGCAACCTGAATCTGTCAGAAAAGATTCAGGGTCTTCATCTCCACCACTCTATAGTATGAATCTAACCATGCAAATAGATGTGTAGAAGTCGAACATGGTAGAAACCACTTGATTACTGGTCATTAATGAATATCATTAACAAGTGCGAGGGAAATCACCATTAATTTCAATGAATCCCAAGGTACTGTAGTATAATCCAATGAATGTGAATCAATGAGTTGAGGTCGAACACTCAGAATAATCTTCCGATCACGGGTCAATAATGAAAACCCATTGTCGAAATCTAGGAAACCTGCCATTGAGGCATGCAAGTTCCAAGGTACCAATTATTTTCTACGTCTAATTCCTGGATAATGAGTTGAAGTCGATAGGAAAATACTCATCACAAAAGGGCCTTAATGTACCCCCCATCAATGACATGAAACATGTAACAAGATTTGATGTAGATCAGAGTAAGAAGTGACTCAGGACTAACTCAGGGATGGCCGACGCAATAGAAGGCTTAAGGACTGCAGAAATGGCCGACGCAATAGAAGGCTTTCTGGGTTGAACTTCTCTTTGAACATATTGACGACACAACAACTGTCTTGGAAACACTGACTCAACAATAGGGATCACAGGCCAATTTGTAATCTTATAAAGGAGTATGATCAAGAGACAAGCGGATTTCCCAACCTAGAAACAAAGCGAGTGAAAGGGTGTCATGTTCAAAAGCGACAGTCTTCCATAGAATACAGGTTAGATACATTTCTTTCCAATTTTTTCCTCCACCATTTCTGGTGAGTACCTCTTTATTCTTACACAAGCTTGAGGAGGATAACATATGCTTGAGATGTAAGCTCATCCTTTGAATGATTCCCTCGTAGTATATTTAATGAACCCTAGGAAGGAGTGGTTCGGTCCCATATGGGTCTTTCGATGCTTGTTTAATGAGTCCAAGGAAAGAAAACTTAATGGTTTTTCAATTTTAGAGAGTCTGAAAAACACTTAAAGAAAACTCCAAAATGTCCTTTTTCGTAAAGTGACCGAAAAAGAGATAAACTACCACTCAACAGACGTTTTCTTCAAATACTTTAACGAGCGTCAAAAGAATAAGATCGCTCGACAATATTTTCATGTTTAGAGAGTTTGAAAAGAGCTTAAAGGAACTCCAGGGGATTCCTTTTTCGTATAACCTTTACGAGTCCGAAAAAGTGATAAAAGTCTACTCGGTTACATTCTCATGTATTTACGAGCATGAGAAAGAACAAAGACTAAGCTCGAGATTGTTTTCATTTTTACGCAAGCTTAAAACAAAAGAAAACTATGCTTGGACCTGGTTTCATTTTTACACAAGCTTGAACCAGAGGAAACTATGCTTGAGGTAGGTGGTTTCATTTTTACACAAGCTTGAACCATAGAAAACTATGCTTGCAACTTCCCAACTCAGAATCCAGGGATGGTTGGTAGTTAGCCCCCAACTTAAGAAGCTAGCAGTTTAACTTCAGCATGAAGTCCAGAGGCTGAAAGCATTGTCCCCTAAGCTTCATTTCATCCAAAAGAATAGGCGGAAGAAAGGAAGTTTCAAATACTATATGTAACGAAGTACTTGAGTCAATTGAAGAGGGGTAAAATCTATTTCATTTTTTAACGAGCTTGACACAGAACCAAGAACTATGCTCATGAGCTCTATTTCATTTTTTAACGAGGTTGATACATAGATGCAAAAACTATCCTCGTAAGCTCTGTTTCATTTTTTAACGAGGTTGCTACAGAGACGTGAAAACTATCCTCACAACTTGTTTCATTTTTTAATGAGCTTGAAATCAGAAAACCATGCTCAACGTTGGTTTCATTTTTTAATGAGCTTGAAATTAGAAAACCATTCTCAACGTTGGTTTCATTTTTTAATGAGCTTGAAATCATAAAACCATCTCCAACGCTCTCTTCTTGATCATGGATTCCAAGAGGACAACGCTTTGGAAGGACACCATGTCAAGGGACAAAACTTGGTCATGGCTTTCAAGAGATCTTCACTTGATGGAAGAAACACACTCTGGAAGGAACACACGTAGAGGTCTGCGATAGGGGTAAGGATTCAAGCTCCAATAGCCCTACTGAAGAGATCACCATGTCAACTACCGAATCTAAGTCAAAAGAGATTGATCTTACAGTGAGAGGCTCATCTGCATTGACAAATGAAAGCATGGGATACAACGCCACATAATTGACTTATGGCGGGGTAGATATCGTCTTCATATAAGAACTGTTTAAGGAGGTCATTGAGTTGATGGTCAATTCAAGGCCAAAAAACGAAAATTGATTAATAGTCACAATTATTCCATCGTGAGGGAAAGATATCACAGGAAAAAGAGTGGACACGATAACTTTCATGGCATAGACGTAATCTCGCCCAAGGATTAAAACAATATCCAAGGGGTATTAGACTACCATAACATCAATAAAGACAATTTTCCCTCCCAAAGTTATGAGAAACTGAGGAAGGACTCCTTAAGGGTGAGTGGTTATTTTGTTAAAAGCTAACAGATTATGTGTAACTGACACAAGCTGAGGATAATCCAAAGCTTGCCAAGCAATAGAGGAAAAAATACCGATGGATGAACCTTCATCTATCAATGTTTGAGGAATGTACAGACCACAAACCTGTACTATAGTCTTGAAAGGAATGTGAGAGGGAAGACGAGGGCCAGTTAGTGCACCCCATCAAAAAAGGATGGCCTCATTACTTGGAGGGTGTTCCATATGAGAAGGAGGAATATCCCCAAGCACGGTAGATTCTGTATCAACAAGAAAAACGTGGGAAGAATCAAGTTTACTCTCTAGCGGGAGAGTAGGATCGACCGATGATGAGATCATATCAACCACTTGAGTTGCATTCTCCAATCAGAGAATGGGGTTGACGGGTGGAAATGGATCGACTGCTTGGGTTTCACTCTCTAACGAGAGAGTGGGATCGAATGAAGATGGGATCAGATCGACCACTTTGTCCACTGGTTCAACTAAGGATGTGACCAGATTGACTACTTGATCAACCAGACTGACCAACAAAGGGACTAGATTGACAATTCCATCAACTGCAGGTGGTTCGAGAGTAAGCTTGTGATAAACAGCTGGAAATTGAGGATGGGAAACCGTCATGTCTTCCAATAATTTCGAGGCTTCGTCCATATGAGGGAAAAGGTGAGTTTGATGAATCCCTTTGCATAACATACATGAGAACTTGACTCTACTTTTATTCTTCCCAACGATATCTTGACTAGTTGACGGGAGGTCGTCAACATGTTGTTCAGAGGCCGACGATATGGGTTGGCGAGGGTGTGTAGACCATACTTCTACAACCTTGGATAGACTAGGGAAATATTTAAGAAGATGGCTACCCTTACAAATCCTGCAAGGGTAATTGGGATATGGGTTGTTTGGGTGATATTGGCATCATCAACACTCCCAGCACGGTTATCAGTAACTCGTTGTTTTACAACATGTTTATCAGTGATTGGAAGCTTGGAACCTTGTTTATTTTTCTTCTTTTTCTTCTTCCTTTTCTTCTTCTTCTTATCCATCGAGTTACTAGCTTCAGAGATTTCACTCGACGAAGAAGATGAAATGGAAGAAGACCTTGCAAGTGGACAAGGTGAAGAAGATCATATTGGTGAAGAAGGTGAAGGATCAACATGAGGTTGATGTTTTTTGGGGGAGGTGCTTACAACAGAAGCACTAGCTACATTCAGGATTACCTGAGTGGAAAAAAACCATACTGGTAATCCAATTGTGAGCCCTGAAAGGCTCAAAGTAGCGATGTAAGGAGGACCAATGTTTCCATAAGAAGGAAAAAAAAAGGCTCCCCTGGCAAAGGGGTTCCTTCATTTGTCATTCCAGGAAATGACGCCATTAAATAAATATCCAACCTAGAGTCTGCTAGGGAAAATAAACAACACACGCTAAAAATCTAGGAAGCAAACAAGCAAACAAAACCTTCTTATAATTAATACACTAGTTGGTGATGAAATCCAATGTCGCGCGAACATTGTAAGAAGGGGATGAGATAGAGTGGGTGGAAAAGTTACTTTGACGACCTGCTTAATGGACTTACGCCTTGGTGCAATCTCCCACACATAAACATGGGTATACCCTCCAAGGATCTCGAGTGAGTTTGGCCAACGTCGATTCCAGGTACCGTGAAGACTTGCCCCTCTACAGTCACCTTGTGTAAAGACCCTAAAGAGATAGGCCACTAAATTTACCAATTACGACAATGATGCCTGGGGAAACAGTCGACAGTCCGATCCATGCGCAAAGGCAAGGTATCTAAGCCTGAAATCAACTCGAGAAGGTACCCACAAGATTTTCTTCTCAAGTGACCCCCAATAATATGTGCAATCTCTACACTAAGACCAACAAAGTAGTGTGAGTAACTCTACCAATCCTAATGTGACCTCGTGATTGACCCTTGTGTTAGAAGGGTTTCCCAGGACAAAATGTAATAAGTCGATTTTACCACTCCCTAACTCAAGATTCTATGTTTGTTTGCAACTTTTGAAAGTTATCTTTCACACCTATTCCAAAGCCCTACAACTAATCTAATGTAGGTTTGATACCAGAAAATATAAAAATGTCTAATCAATTTTATAAGTGCTTTATTTTTAAGGTTGTTGTTACTCAAGAGGAAAATGGCGTGGACTAAATGATGTTTTAACTGACTCTAAACAATGCAAAGAAATGAGAATGCAAATATTTCACTTCGATGAAAGCTATATTACGAGAAGGAGAAAACGTTTATCATTCCCATATGCACAATGTCCCAAAATTTTATCAAACTCATCAATATCAAGAAATTTAATAAATGAGCCTAAGATACTGTACACCAATACACGATTCTTTCCCCCCCACCCCGACCATGAGGGGGAATTTTTTTTTAAGAATTCAAGACCAAAAATGCCAAAAACCATGCAATTTTGCTACTTCAAATGCAAAGATGCCCCCAAACTAATACAAAGAAATAAATTAATATTTTTTGTTTCAAAAATACACTTAAATAAATAGCGAGCTTCTTCAAGATAAAATCAACCCAAACAAGGTTTCTCTTTTAACACGAGTTATTCAGAAAAAAGAAGTGTTCTTTTCACTAAACAATTCTAAAGAAAAACAAAGCTTTGTAATTGAAAGACACTTAAAGCAAGAGATCAAATATTTCAAAAGAAAACAAGCTAAAACAAAGAAAAGATGGCTAAAATAATATTTAAAGTTGTCAAGCAGACTGTAATTAGACCCAACAAATCACCCCAAACACTTATCGCAAATTTGGGCAAGGAAAACCACCAAAAATTGTTTTTTCCACAATCATCGCAGGCTGTAGACTAACACAGTGCGACAATCCTTAATCACCGCAGGCTAGAGAACAAATATAATGCAAAGACAATAGACTGTGTCTAATAGGCAGAGTCCGTTGATCCTAGATCATCGCATTATCTCTCAAAGCAGGGTGCGACGATCAAAGGAAAAATGGAAAAAAAAAAAGGATGAAGGTTTTTCCAGTGAGGTTTAACAGTCAGAGAGTCAAGCTGGATCTCCCAGTGAATCAGAAAAAAGAACCCAATAAATCAAAGAAATAAAGCAAGACAAACTAGGAAAACAATCCATTCCCCAGTGGAGTTGCCAATTTTGTTATCGGACAAATCAATAAGTGTGGACACAAACTAATCTCCCTAGTTTCACCACAAAACTAGAACAAAACAAGACAATATACTAAACTTCCCTTAGATTTCAGTTATCAAATAGGAAGAGGATCCAAAACATACCTTTTAAATGTTGTAGACCTGACCTCAACAATGTGATCCCAGCTTCGTTTTAAGGCTTATGGAGAAGTATCTGCAAAGAAACACAATCCAACGAAGACAAGAATAATAGAGTCTATTCAATATGAAACTATGTATGTGATCAAGGAATCATACAATATGGACAAATAACATTCATATAGGAAAGAAAAGTATATCTGTATTAAAGAATGTGGAAGAACGATACAACCAAATGCCTTGATGTTGTCAGGTTCCTTCCAATAGTTCCTTGCTTCCCTCACACTTCTTGCGCCACGGATTTCGAGACCAACAATCTATCTTGACAAAGAAAATCTCAAAGCTACAAAAATTACTCAAGCTCACACCAAAATCTAGCCAACTCAATCAAGCTAAATTTCCCAAGCTACCAAGCTAGCCAACTAACGTTTCCCATGAGAACTCTTCTCCTTTATAAGCTAAAAAGGATAAGGTGAGGAGGTTAGGATGATCCCACTATATCAGGAAAGCGAGTAAGATCAAAACTGATCGGATGCCAACTGACCATAGAAGCTTCTCCTTCTAGAAGCATCGGGAAGATGCTCATTTTTCCTTCGCATAACATACACGTGAAGATGCCCATTTTTCCTTTGGTAGTTTAGCGGTGCATGGTATTTCAACCTATGGTTTTCTAATTCTAGTTAATGAATTGAGGTTCTAATCTAATCCGGGTCAATGGATTAGAGTTTTTTTGGATGCCATGGGATCCTATATACTTTATTGTAAATAATGAATTTGGATTATGAATAGAATTAGAGGTGTGACTCTAAAATAGGTTGATGGTTTTCCCACTTGGGTTTCCAGGGTAATATCTATGTATATGTGTGATTGAAGTTGTTTTATTTTTTGTGTTAATAATTTTTGTTTGCATTGCATTAATGTAAATGGTTTAAATCTTACAGTGAATTGGACATTTTCCATATGATGTTATAATCGTCGACCCCTACAATTGGGAAAAAAATATGGCATTTATTTAACACAACCACAATAATTTCAACATAACTCTAAGCATTGAAGACCTTTCGAACTATGCTTTTGAATTAAACCTATACTACCCATGGAATTTTCTTATCTACCTTGTCTAACTATCAACGTATTTTCATCTGCTAAAAAAAAAAACCAACAAAGAAACATGTTTCATCGAGTAGATCCAAAAATTTTAGTGCTAAGTCAATCACATTATATGATAGACCTTAATGAAATACACATAAATCCATTGTAATATTTGTGTCCAAGACAACTTCTTTGTTGGGTACAATGTAAAGATTCACATACAAAAAGAGAGAGATTCAAGGTTCCACATTATAATCATTGACCATTATCCATACACCATCACCTACCAATGTGGTAACAATCCCTCAACATTGATATACCTCCATACCTTAGGATGCATCTAGTGTTGGATTTTGAGTTTCTTTGGACTTATTTTCCTCCAATTATTAAGTAAGACCGATGAAGATTAAGCCCCCATTTTCCATTGACCAATAGTTCAACATGCCCACGTCATCTAATTATATCATTGGCAAGATCGTGTGACACACTCAAACCAAATCTTCTCAACTACTCACAATTGTCACAACAAGTCATTTATTTGCAAAGTCCAAGTACTTTCATAGTTAAGAAAGTGAAATACAAGATTCATGGTCTATTCGATAGTGTCATGGAGTTTACTTTTTCAACAAAGAAATCTAACATAATGGGGACCAACACTTCTCATCTTTAATGCAATGGGGACCATGCTCATTAGATGTAGATTTCACATTTAGTTTACATACTCCATGTTTTTGAATACCACACTCACCATAATACCATTTTCTTTGTTATCTTTGCCTCCAACACTCGCTACAATGTCACTTCCTTTGTTATTTTTTCCTCCACTCTCAGCTCTATAAAAATCGAAAAAAATTACTAGTAGGTCATGGATGTAAATTGTAATGACATTGGGAGATTGTTAGTAAGATTAATTAAAAATGGATCAATGAATGCCAAATTTGAAGAGAAAACAATAGTGATTGAGCAAAGCCAAGGAAATCAAGTCATTCTCTTTTTTCATGTTCACATATTCTATCTCATTAATAGTATCAAACATGTTGATTCATAGTTTTTTTTATTGCATTCATAATGTTATGTGTTTTCCTATTAAAATCCGTGACATGGTTATAGCTTTGGTATCTAACATGATTAATATTTTAGCATATTAGTGGGTCTCTCAACCATTTAGTATGTAGTTCATGGAATCCCCACTAGTACAATAGATAATGGGAACACAACACATAACTAAGAATTGAATGTAAATCTCTCAATAATCTAGCAATCTTGTACAAGTTTGGTCAAGCTCATCATAAAGATAATGCATAGTTTTTCTCTATTTCACATAAAACTATTTAATGATTATGTTTGGGATTAAAAATTCTATTAATATTGGTAAAATTCTCTAACTTGTATGTTCTTGATTAAGTTTAGATATTAATTTGCACAAGATGAACGTTGTAAACATCACAAAACCTAAAATTGGGATTGCAACAATGAGAATTGTGGTTTTATTCATTCAATTTATTGCATAATCAAATCCTCACTCCTTTGTTCTAAAAAATGATCATTCCCTTTTTCTCGATTCCATTCCCTTGTTCTTCTTATTTCTAGCAACATTGATAACAATATGACAATATTTTGCAAATATTTTGAGAATGCTCCATATATTTTTCTCCCCCTACCTCATCCCAAGCCCCTAGTTGTCATTGACAAAAAATTTAGCATGCTTGGATAATCTAATTAAATTATTAACAAGATCATGTGACACACTCACACCAAAACTAATCAACTTCTCTAAATTGTCACAACAAGTCATTTCCTACAAAGTCCAAGTATTTTCACAATTAAACAAGTGAAATACAAGTTTCATGATCTATTGGATAGTGCCATGAAGTCTACTTATTCAACAAAGAAATATGACGTATTGAAGACCAACACTTCTAGTTTTTAACAAAATGGGGACCATTCTCATTACAGGTAATGATCGATCCATACATATGTTTTTGGTCCTGTAAATTTAACATAAAATAATATTATCTTTAAGTCCGTGTTTTCTTATGATTGATTAAGAAAAAGATGTAATGTTTCTTAATTTTTTTAAATCAATTTATTCATTCTTACATTTTCTTTATACCACTTTCATATTTGAAATTTTCTATTTTGTAGTCTCACATTTTCTTCTTTTTAATATTTAAGTTGTATACAATTTTGAAGAAATCGTGGAAAATAATGAAAATAAAAAATTTACTGTATAAATAATTGTAGTCTCACACTTTCTTCTTTTAATATTTAAGTTGTATGCAATTTTGAAGAAATCGTGGAAAATAATGAAAATAAAAGATTTACTGTATAAATAATTGTAGTCTCACACTTTCTTCTTTTTAATATTTAAGTTGTATACAATTTTGAAGAAATCGTGAAAAATAATGAAAATAAAGGATTTACTATATAAATAAGTGTTAGCATTAAGTTTTAATAATTTAAATTTTAAATTATTTAAGTTATATAGAAAATTTATATAAAAATAAGTGTTAATATTAAATTTTAATAATCTAAATTTTAAAATAATTAAGTTAAATATATTAATTAAAAAATATGAAAATATGTAATTGTGAAAGTCCAAATTTTTAAAAGTATTTAAGTTGTATAAAACATTTATATATAAAAAAGTATTAATATTTAGCTTTTAATAATCTAAATTTTAAAATATTTAAGTTATAAATATTAATTAAAAAATATGTGAGGAAAGTTTTGACTTTGATATTTTATAACAATTAGTAGAAAGTCCTAATATTGTTAGCAGAAAAGTGCCGATATAAATAGAAGATTGAAATGAAAATACTTGTTATGATTTGGTTAAATAAAAATAGGTTCTTTAACTTCATTTAATTCTTCATTATAAGTCTTCATTATAATTTGGATTTGGTTAAATATAAATAGGTTCTTTAACTTCATTATAATTTGGTTAAACATAAATAAATTCTTTAACTTTATTTAATTCTTCATTGAAATATATTGCAAACTCTTCGTTCAAATATATATTGTGATTCATCAAAAGATTTTATAACTAATAAAAGATTCTAAGAAATGTCCCCTATAAATAAATTAAGATATAAACATATTATTATGATTTTAATAAATTTAAATTGGTCACTGTAAAGTAAAGGACAAGATGCTCGGCCGTGTAAGGAATGCTAAATCCGACAAAGTAGTGGTGATGGTTGGCCATCGCCTAGTAAAATGATTGTCGATGAGGTGAACTAGGTGGAAACCACAAACGTCCTTTGTCAATGAACAAAGTCTGAAATGAACAAAGTAAGTCTGAAATGAAATGGCAAAGTGGACTGATGCTCAAGTTTGTATGTAATATATGGTCGTTAATAAATAATTTTATTAAAATACTTAATTATTTGTATTTGTTTAACTTAAATATGTTTTATGTGGATTGGTAAATCATTTGAATTTGAATTTGAATTTGAATTTAAAATTAAAATATGTAAAATATTATTACGGTTTATTATTTTTTTTCATTTAAGTTATTTATTTATTTATTTTATTTTCAATATTATGGTTATGCCCTGGATGGGGTGACATGTGGCAATGCCTCACCACCTGGTTTTGCATTGAGCCACAGCATAAATGTTGATGGCTGCTGATGCAGGAGCATCACAACTACCGAAGCAAGCATGGAGCCAGCGCATGTGTTTAAAAACACATGACATATAAACTTGATAAACTTTTTGAGTTCTCATAAAAGATGAAGCACCATATCCTTCAATGAAACATTTATGAAGGAGCACCTGTTGTATTGTATTAGACCTCGAGCCATACACTCTTGTATGAAGTAGATAGAAAGGCATTTAATAGATTTAATGCAGGTAGATAGATGTTTAAGTCTAGATTAGACAGTTTAGAGTTTCGAGAGGGAAAACGGATATAGACACCCTCCTTGTATCATTGTAACATTATTCAGAATCAAGCATTCAGAAGGGAAGAGCAAGCAGAGAAATCTATGAAGAACACCCATGTACAGAAGATTGAATTAATAGAAATGAAGTTCTGGTTTAATCTCATGGTTGTTGTTGTTTTTTTTCTGTGTAAATGTTATGCTCATTCATGGACGTTTGTTTCTGGCTGCGCATTGCTTTGTTTATGCGGTGCATGTGATTTCAAGTTTTAAGTGAAGACTAAGAGAGAATGAGTTTAAATTGTTTCTCTATCTGAGCCAGGAGATTCCTGCAAGGAGTGCAGTTGAATTCATCCGCAAGGAGTGCGTCGATGAGGCTCGATAGTTGAACTCTTGTTCTTATTTACCCAGGAGTTGATTTGGGTGATTGCAGCCGTGCAAGTAAGGTGCAGGCTGAAGAAGAATCCTCAGTTGTTAGTTTGAGTAAAGGAGATAAAAGACTGCTGCTGCAGGAGGTGCGCAGAGTCTGAAGGATTCAACATTTGAGAAGTCGTTAAACGCCGAGCGCAAGGAGTACGCATACATTTCTCTCAAGGAGTCAGAGTGAATAAGCTCAAGAGGGATAGAACCCTTGAAATAGCATTGAAAGGGAACGTAGAAGGTTCGTGTCGAGGAAAGTTTCGAGCAGGAGTTGTAAGCGCAGGCTCGGAGAACAAGTCTCGGCAGAAGCACTTAGTCATTTTAAGAAAACATCAAGAAGGAGGAGTCGACGGTCAGGATTCGCAGGGGAGATTAGCGAAATCCCGCCAGCCGTCAGATCTCGGAAGAGCTGAGCACGGGTTAAACCTTAATGTGCAAGGGAGGAGCTCGAGAGTCATCGGAACTTGGACTCATCGGAGAATCGGCGTTTCCGGAGTCAGAGAACCCTCATAGGAAGAAATCGCGATCCGCGATTTCTCAAAATAAGCATAGCCGTAGATTTCGGATTGGATGCGTGTCAGCGATCCGGAGAGTCGGGGGTTCGGTATTCGGGATATTCCCATACTAAGGAAATGCTGCAAGTGAAATCGTGATCACGCGATATCCGATAGCGCGACGAGAAGAGGGTGACATGGAGGAGAGCACCCACGTGTGTATCGGGTTTCGGCACTTCGGAGGTCTTGGTGTCAAGAAAATCATGGAGAAATAGCGAAACCCCGAACTGCGAGGGGTCTCACTGCTATAGTGTTGGTGTTGACAGGTGTTGTCCTTGTCGGGGATCGGGACCTGGAAGGGTCTATGACCTCGTGCAACAAGATTCACGAATTCCCGAACTGCGAAATTCCGATTCACATTTGAAGTGGGGACCACCGGTGTCAGAGTGAGAAAATAGGTGGCATCAGAAATTGGGAATCGGGGCTTTCCGAGGCGAGTCGTTTACAACCTCGCAGAAGCCGATTTTTCGATGGGGTAAATCTTGACCGATGCAGGGAAACATGAAGGGAATATTCTTCGGGTTTCGGGGATTGTGTTGTCGAGTACAGGACTCGCGACTACGCGAGGTCTGACTTCCCGATACGGCAAGGGAGGTCATCGAAGGCCATTCTGTGGGGACAAGAACTTCCGATAAGGGAGTTGGAGAGTGAATTTAGCTCTTTGGGCTAGTGAAGAAGAAGGTCCTGGTGGAAGTGGGATGCGCGGGTGGCGCGTGCTGCGCCAAGTGGTATCAGAGCAGGATAATTTCTCTCTTTTTTGTAGCAGAGAAGAAGAGAAGAATTTGCCATGCCGCCCAGAAGGGAGAGACAGTCACCCGACCCAGAAGACAGGGAGGTGAGAAGAAGAGGTAGGCCGACAGGGAATCCAGAGATATAAAGACAGATACGAGATCTCAGAGCGAGACTCGAAGAGATGGAAACAACTCAGAGACGCACAGTTGGTGCAGCGGATCTTAGTGATTCCGACAATGAGGTTGAAGCTGAACCACAAGGATAAGTTGCAGCCGAGGATGCGGCAAACGAGCGATTAATAAAAGCTATCGCCCGGATGAGTTCAAAGACCAAAATGGACATTCCAGTCTATGAAGGGAGTCTGGATGCAGAAGAGCTATTGGACTGGATCAGGGCTCTGGACACCTACTTCGACTATGAAGATATCAAAGAAGATAAAAAGGTAAGGCATGCTGTTACCAAGTTGAAGGGACACGCATCATTGTGGTGGGATGAGCTACAGGCAGATAGACGTTCCAAAGGAAAACAGAAAATTAAAAGCTGGGACCGAATGATTGCTAAGATGAAAGCAAAGTTCATTCCGAGAGACTACCAGATAAATCTGTTCAGGAGGATGCAGAACCTGAAACAGAAATTTATGACGGTGAAGGAATACACCGAGGAATTCTACAAGCTCAATATCCGAGCAGGTCATCGAGAGAGCGATGATGAGAAGGTTGCCAGATACCTGAATGGGTTGAGATACGACATTCAGGATGAATTAAGCATGAAAACCATCAGAACGGTGGAGGATGCTTACCAGATGGCTCTGAAAACCGAGGAGAAGCTGAGTCGCAAGCAAGGACAGTGAGGGTGAGGCAGAAGTCATCCCAAAGGCAAGGCAGTTGCCCAGGAAAATTATCAGGAGCCCAAGGAGGAATGGAAGAAACCTCAGGGTAATATTGAGAGAGGTGGAACCTCACAGCAGGGACAACAATATGCTGAGCTGAGGAGACAACATACAGAGCAGGGTGGCGGTTATGTTGACGCAAACACTTTTCCTCGTACCAGAGGAAGAGGAATAGGCCGAGGTGGAGTTATCACATGCTACACATGTGGAAAGGATGGACATAAAGCCGTCGATTGTCCAGACAGAGAGAAGGACATAAGAGAAACTCACATCGCTGAAGCAGAAGGCGCAGAAAGCAGAAGCTCACTTCTGATGCAAAAAGTCCTTTTGACACCCGAGAAAGAAGTGCAGGAAAGTTCAACTCAAAGGACTAGACTGTTCAGGACAGCCTGCAAAACCAAGGACAGGAAATGCAAGGTCATTGTGGACAGCGGAAGCACCGATAACCTCATTTCGACCGAGATGGTAGAAAAACTAGAGCTGGAGACAACTAATCACCCGAGTCCATATAAATTCTCGTGGCTACAGAAGGGACATCAGGTGAGTGTCACTAAACAATGTTTGGTTGACATCAAGATAGGAGGATATAATGATAAAATTCTCTGTGATGTTATCCCCATGGATGTATGCCATTTGTTACTGGGTAGACCATGGCAGTATGACCGAAATGTGGTTCATGATGGGACGATGAACACATACACTTTAGAGAAGGACGGAAGAACACATATGCTACTTCCGATAAAGGATAAGGAGGTGAGACTAGAAGAAAGCAACACCATACTTCTTATGAGTGGGAAGGAGCTTCTTACAGAGATGGAGAAGACAGAAGATCCACAATTCTTTTTGGTCAGGAAGCCGAGGATTGTTCTGACTAGCACAAGAGTGGACGACTTGCCAGAAGAGATTCAGGAACTCCTTGGAGAGTTCGCTGATATCATAGTGGACGAATTACCTCGTTCGTTGCCACCAGTAACGAGTGTGAGTCATCAGATAGACCTCATACCAGGGGCTAGTTTACCAAACAAAGCAGCGTACAGATTGACGCCACAGGAAAATGAGGAGGTCAAGAAGCGGGTCCAGGAGTTGTTGGATAAGGGCCTGGTTAGAGAAAGTCTGAGTCCGTGTGCCATTCCAACAATGCTTAGTCCGAAGAAGGATGGAGGTTGGAGAATGTGCACCGACTCGAGAGCAATCAACAAAATCACCATCAGGTACAGATTTCCACTGCCGAGAATGGATGATATGATGAATTGCCTGAGTGGGGCAAATTATTTTTCAAAGATTGATCTGAAGAGCGGATATCACCAGATTCGCATGAGGGAAGGTGATGAATGGAAAACAACATTCAAGACAAACGAAGGTTTGTACGAATGGCTGGTCATGCCGTTTGGTTTGACAAACGCGCCGAGCACATTCATGAGGCTGATGAATGAAGTCCTGAAGGAATTCATCGGCAAATTTGTAGTCGTATATCTGGATGATATACTGATTTTCAGCAAGACTAAGGCTGAACATTTGAAGCAATTGGCTATTGTGATGAGAAAGCTACAGCAGGAGAAGCTGTTGATAAATAAGAAGAAATCTTCATTTATGCAGACATAGCTCATTTATTTGGGTTTTGTTATTTGAGCGAATGAGTTGAAAATGGATCCAAGTAAGGTGGAAGTGATAAAGAATTGGCCATCACCCATAAATGTTTTTGAGGTGAGGAGTTTCCATGGATTAGCTAGTTTCTACCGGAAATTCATCAGGAATTTTAGTGGAATTAGCGCAGCAATGATGGACACGGTGAAGAAACGACACAAGTATTTTCATTGGACAGCCGAGGCTGAGAAGAGCTTCAATCTGTTGAATCGAAAGATCACAGAGCAATCAGTGTTGGTGTTGCTGGACTTCAAGAAGACATTTCAAGTGAAATGTGATGCAAGTGGCTTTGCCATAGGAGCGGTCTTGAGTCAAGAGGATAGACCCGTTGCATATTTCAGTGAGAAGCTGGATGACGCAAAGCTGAAATACTCCACGTATGATAAGGAATTTTACGCTATCATACAGGTATTGAAGAAGTGGAGGCATTAATTGATCCCAAAGGAATTTGTATTGTATAGCGATAATCATGCATTGCAGTTTGTGAGTCAACAAGAGAAGTTGAATCAGAAGCATGCAAAATGGGTAGAGTATATGCAGAATTTCACGTTTGTGATCAAACATATTTCAGGGACTGCTAACAAAGTGGCTGATGCTTTGAGCAGGAAATGTTTGTTGTTGCAGGAATTCCGAGTCAAGACATTGGGTTTTGAAAACCTGAGGGACATGTATGCAGGAGACGCAGATTTTTCAGAAGCATATGAAGCAGCTGAGAATCCAGTTCTCAGAGATCGGAGCCCATGGATAGATTACATGATTCAGAATGGAATATTGTTCATAGGCAACCAGTTATGCATTCCGAATTGCTCCATGAGGGAGAATCTGTTGAAGGAGAAACATAGCGGAGGCTTAGCAGGGCATTTTGGCCACGACAAAACATTCGCAAAGCTGAGCGAATCGTATTTTTTGCCAGACATGCGAGCGGATGTCAAACGATTTGTTGACAGGTGTCGAGTTTGTCAACATTCGAAGGGAAAAAGACAGAACGCAGGTCTTTATCAGCCATTTCCCATACCGGAGAGACCGTGGGAGGCGATAAGCATGGATTTTGTATTAGGACTGTTGAGGACGCAGAGAGGAGTTGATTCCATCTTTGTGGTGGTGGACAGGTTTTCAAAGATGGCACATTTCATTCCATGCCAGAAGACCGACGATGCAACACACATCACAAATTTGTTTATCAAGGAGGTCATTCGACTCCATGGATTGCCAAAAAGTATAGTTTCGGACAGGGACACAAAATTCATCGGACATTTCTGGAGGACGCTATGGAAGAATCTAGGAACTAACTTGGCGTTTAGTTCAACTTACCATCCATATACCAATGGGCAGACGGAAGTGGTCAACAGGAGCTTGGGAGACTTGCTGAGGAGCTTGGTGACAGAGCACCATAGCAGCTGGGACAACATATTGCCATAGGAAGAGTTTGCATACAACGATTCAGTGAATCGAAGTACAGGCAAAAGCCCATTTCAGATTGTGTATGGGACACAATCGAGGGGAGTTTATGAACTCAGGGAGTCAGAACAGGCTACGACTAGTAGTACTAGTGCGGAGGAATTTGCAGAGGCAATGAAGGAACTTCACAGCAAGGTGAAGCAGCGACTGATTGATTCAAATCAGGAATATAAGCGCAGGGCAGATCAACATCAGAGACAACTTCAGTTTGAAGTTGCGGATCTGATTCTGGCACACTTGAGAAAGGAACGGTTCCCATGGGGAACATATAACAAATTAAAGATGAAGAAAATTGGGCCATGTAAGGTCCTGAAGAAATTTGGAGAGAACGCTTATGAAATTGAGTTGCCGGATGGCATCGGAATATCTCCGATATTCAATGTTTCGAATTTATACCCATACAGGATTGGAGAAGTAGAAAATGGAACTGAGGAACCAGTGATCCAGTGGCAAAAGCAATTACCAGTAGCAAAAAGGCCACAGATGGAGTGTAAACTTGACAAAAGGGTGAGCAAGAAGACCAGACGAAAGCAATATTTTGAGTATCTGGTCAAATGGAAGAATCATCCAGTGGAGGACGCCAGCTAGGAAAATGAAGCGGTGATACAGAAGCATGGACAGACCGTTCAGGACCTCATGGACAGGAGCCCATGAAAGTTTTCAAGCCGAGGAGTAATGATGCAGGAGCATCGCGACTACCAAAGCAAGCATGGAGCCAACGCATGTGTTTAAAAACACATGACATATAAAATTGATAAACTTTTTGAGTTCTCATAAAAGATGAAGCGCCATATCCTTCAATGAAACATTTATGAAGGAGCGCCTGTTGTATTGTATCAGACCTCGAGCCATACGCTCTTGTCTGAAGTAGATAGGAAGGCATTTAATAGATTTAATGCAGGTAGATAGATGTTTAAGTCTAGATTAGACAGTTTTAGAGTTTCGAGAGGGAAAATGGATATAGACACCCTCCTTGTATCATTGTAACATTATTCAGAATCAAGCATTTAGAAGGGAAGAGCAAGCAGAGAAATCTGTGAAGAACACCCATGTATAGAAGATTGAATTAATAGAAATGAAGTTCTGGTTTAATCTCATGGTTGTTGTTGTTTTTTTTCTGTGTAAATGTTATGCTCATTCATGGACGTTTGTTTCTGGCTGCGCATTGCTTTGTTTATGTGGTGCATGTGATTTCAAGTTTTAAGTGAAGACTAAGAGAGAATAAGTTTCAATTGTTTCTTTATCTGAGCCAGGAGATTCCTGCAAGGAGTGCAGTTGAATTCATCCGCAAGGAGTGCGTCGATGAGGCTCGATAGTTGAACTCTTGTTCTTATTTACCCAGGAGTTGATTTGGGTGATTGCAACCGTGCAAGTAAGGTGCAGGTTGAAGAAGAATCCTCAGTTGTTAGTTTGAGTAAAGGAGATAAAAGACTGCTGCTGCAGGAGGTGCGCAGAGTTTGAAGGATTCAACATTTGAGAAGTCGTTAAACGCCGAGCGCAAGGAGTACGCATACATTTCTCTCAAGGAGTCAGAGTGAATAAGATCAAGAGGGATAGAACCCTTGAAATAGCATTGAAAGGGAACGTAGAAGGTTCGTGTCGAGGAAAGTTTCGAGCAGGAGTTGCAAGCGCAGGCTGAGAGAACAAGTCTCGACAGAAGCACTTAGTCATTTTAAGAAAACATCAAGAAGGAGGAGTCGACGGTCAGGATTCGCAGGGGAGATTAGCGAAATCCCGCCAGCTGTCAGATCTTGGAAGAGCTGAGCACGGGTTAAACCTTAATGTGCAAGGGAGGAGCTCGAGAGTCATCGGAACTCGGACTCATCGGAGAATCGGCGTTTCCGGAGTCAGAGAACCCTCATAGGAAGAAATCGCGATCCGCGATTTCTCGAAATAAACATAGCTGTAGATTTCGGATTGGACGCGTGTCAGCGATCCAGAGAGTCGGGGGTTCGGTATTCGGGATATTCCCATACTAAGGAAATGCTGCAAGTGAAATCACGATCATGCGATATCCGATAGCGCGACGAGAAGAGGGTGACATGGAGGAGAGCACCCACGTGTGTATCGGGTTTCGACACTTCGGAGGTCTTGGTGTCAAGAAAATCACGGAGAAATAACGAAACCCCGAACTGCGAGGGGTCTCACTGCTATAGTGTTGGTGTTGACAGGTGTCGTCCTTGTCGGGGATTGGGACCTGGAAGGGTCTGTGACCTCGTGAAACAAGATTCACGAATTCCGTAACCGCGAAATTTTGATTCACATTTGAAGCGGGGACCACCGACGTCAGAGTGAGAAAACAGGTGGCATCGGGAATCGAGAATCAGGGATTTTCGAGGCGAGTCGTTTACAACATTGCAGAAGCCAATTTTCTGATGGGGTAAATCCCGACCGACGCAGGGAAACGTGAAGGGAATATTCTTCGGGTTTCGGGGATTGTGTTTCCGAGTACAGGACTCGCGACTACGCGAGGTCTGACTTCCCGATACGGCAAGGGAGGTCATCGAAGGCCATTCTGTGGGGATGAGAACTTCTGATAAGGGAGTTGGAGAGAGAATTTATCTCTTCGGGCCAGTGAAAAAGAAGGTCCTGGTAGAAGCGGGATGCGCGGGTGGCGCGTGCTGCGCCAAGTGGTATCAGAGAAGGATAATTTTTCTGTTTTTTGTAGCAGAGAAAAAGAGAAGAATTCGCCATGCCGCCCAGAAGGGAGAGACAATCACCTGACCTAGAAGACAGGGAGGTGAGAAGAAGAGGTAGGCCGGCAGGGAATCCAGAGATGGAAAGACAGATACGAGATCTCAGAGCGAGACTCGAAGAGATGGAAATAGCTCAGAGACGCACAGTTGGTGCAGGGGATCTTAGTGATTTCGACAATGAGGTTGAAGTTGAACCACAAGGAGAAGTTGAAGCCGAGGATGCAGCAAACAAGCGATTAATAAAAGCTATCGCCCAGATGAGTTCAAAGACCAAAATGGACATTCTAGTCTATGAAGGGAGTCTGGATGCAGAAGAGCTGTTGGACTGGATCAGGGCTCTGGACACCTACTTCAACTATGAAGATATCAAAGAAGATAAAAAGGTAAGGCATGTTGTTACCAAGTTGAAGGGACACGCATCATTGTGGTGGGACGAGCTACAGGAAGATAGACGTTCCAAGGGAAAACAGAAAATTAAAAGCTGGGACCGAATGATTGCTAAGATGAAAGCAAAGTTCATCCCGAGAGACTACCAGATAAATATGTTCAGGAGGATGCAGAACCTGAAACAGAAATTTATGACGGTGAAGGAATACACCGAAGAATTCTACAAGCTCAATATCCGAGCAGGTCATCGGGAGAGCGATGATGAGAAGGTTTCCAGATACCTGAATGGGTTGAGATATGACATTCAGGATGAATTAAGCATGAAAACCATCAGAACGGTGGAGGATGCTTACCAGATGGCTCTGAAAGTCGAGGAGAAGTTGAGCCGCAATAAAGGACAGCGAGGGCAAGGCAGAATTCAGCCCAGAGGCAAGGCAGTTGCCCAGGAAAATTATCAGGAGCCCAAGGAGGAATGGAAGAAACCTCAGGGTAAGATTGAGAGAGGTGGAACCTCACAGCGGGTCAGCAATATGTTGAGCCGAGGAGACAGCATACAGAGCAGGGTGGCGGTTATGCTGATGCAAACACTTTTCCTCGTACCAGAGGAAGAGGAAGAGGCCGAGGTGGAGTGATCACATGCTACACATGTGGAAAGGATGGACATAAAGCCGTCGATTGCCCAGACAGAAATAAGGACAGAAGAGAAACTCACATCGCTGAAGCACAGAGGCGAGCTGCTGAAGCAGAAGGCGCAGAAAGCAGAAGCTCACTTCTGATGCGAAAATTCCTTTTGACACCCGAGAAAGAGGTGCAGGAAAGTTCAGCTCAAAGGACTAGACTGTTCAGGACAGCCTGCAAAACCAAGGACAGGAAATGCAAGGTCATTGTGGACAGCGGAAGCACCGATAACCTCGTTTCGACCGAGATGGTAGAAAAACTAGAGCTGGAGACAACTAATCACCCGAGTCCATATAAAGTCTCGTGGCTATAGAAGGGACATCAGGTGAGTGTCACTAAACAATGTTTGGTTGACATCAAGATAGGAGGATATAATGATAAAATTATCTGTGATGTTATCCCCATGGATGTATGTCATTTGTTACTGGGTAGACCATGGCAGTATGACCGAAATGTGGTTCATGATGGGAGGATGAACACATACACTTTAGAGAAGGACGAAAGAACACATATACTGCTTCCGATAAAGGATAAGGAGGTGAGACCAGAAGAAAGCATCACCATACTTCTCATGAGTGGGAAGGAGCTTCTTACAGAGATGGACAAGAGAGAAGATCCACAATTCTTTTTGGTCAAGAAGCCGAGGATTGTCCTGACTAGCACAAGAGTGGACGACTTGCCAGAAGATATTCAGGAACTCCTGGGAGAGTTCGCTGATATCATAGTGGACGAATTACCTCGTTCATTGCCACTAGTAAGGAGTGTGAGTCATCACATAGACCTCATACCAGGGGCCAGTTTACCAAACAAAGCAGCGTACATATTGACGCCACAGGGAAATGAGGAGGTCAAGAAGCAGGTCCAGGAGTTGTTGGATAAGGGCCTGGTTAGAGAAAGTCTGAGTCCGTGTGTCGTTCCAACAATGCTTAGTCCGAAGAAGGATGGAGGTTGGAGAATGTGCACCGACTTGAGAGCAATCAACAAAATCACCATCAGGTACAGATTTCCACTGCCGAGAATGGATGATCTGATGGATTGACTTAGTGGGGCAAATTATTTTTCAAAGATTGATCTTAAGAGCGGATATCACCAGATTCGCATGAGGGAAGGTGATGAATGGAAAACAACATTCAAGACAAATGAAGGTTTTTACGAATGGATGGTCATGCCGTTTGGTTTGACAAACGCGCCGAGCACATTCATGAGGCTGATGAATGAAGTCCTGAAGGAATTCATCGGCAAATTTGTAGTCATATATCTGGATGATATACTGATTTTCAGGAAGACTAAGGCTGAACATTTGAAGCAATTGGCTATTGTGATGAGAAAGCTACAGCAGGAGAAGCTGTTGATAAATATGAAGAAATCTTCATTTATGCAGACCAACTCATTTATTTGGGTTTTGTTATTTGAGCGAATGAGTTGAAAATGGATCCAAGTAAGGTGGAAGTGATAAAGAATTGGCCATCACCCAGAAATGTTTTTGAGGTGAGGAGTTTCCATGGATTAGCTAGCTTCTACCGGAAATTCATCAGAAATTTTATTGGAATTAGCGCAGCAATGATGGATGTTGGGACTCAGAAATGTCGTATTTTCATCCACCTTTCCCTTCACTACTCTTTACATTTCATCGCCCAATTAAACCTTTGTCATACCCTTTTCATAAATACATTTGGGTTTCACATTATTATTTTCCACTTTATTCATTTTAGTATTAAAAGTGAATTTATGATTAAATATTAGAAAATATACATGTTTTCATA